>APFE031296224.1:92665-196830 GCA_000404065.3 Pinus taeda | reverse complement strand
TATGTTTTCATTATTTTTTTGAAATATTAGTGTTTTTCGGAGTCATGATAAAATCTTTTACACCATTATTTCAAAATGTTGAAAATTTATCCTTAAAAAAAAATGTTATTCCAGCATCAACACTTTTCGTTTTGAGGATTTTTTTGCACATAAAATTTGGTTTCACTAGCATTTTTTTAAAATGTTGAAAATTGACCCTAACAAAACCATCGTTTCTGTATCAACACTTTTGCACAAAACATTCGTTTTCACTATCATTTTTAAAACATGTTCAAAATTGACCTTAAAAAAAAAATCATTGTTCCAGTATACACACTTTTCGATTTTAGCATTGTTTTTCATGTTTTTTCGGGGTTTTTTTGCCAGAATTCCCGTTTTGAGTTTATAGTTCCCATTTCAAAATTTACATTATTTATTTATTATCACACAATAATACTTAATGGATGAAAGACAATCTTAAACACAAAATAAAGTGTTCAATTTTGATAGAGCCCACAAGATATAACAAATATAACCAAGAAATAATTGCTTAAAGTACCAAATGATAACAAGATAGATGTTTTTAGTAACAATTCACCAATATGCCAAATATAAAATTATTATCCACAATAGAAATTGAGCATGAAACATAATTCTAATAGCAATAATGGCAAACAAAAGAGAGACTAGAGCACTTATCCAAGATATCACTTAGAACAATTAATCAAGGTTCTTTTTTAAGGCAATGCAATAATGAAAAGGATGTCAATTAACACAATCGCTCAAGAGAACGAGGATTTAATTCTTAGGCAATTAATGTTCCTCAAACACAATTAGTAAACTTAGATTATGATAACAAGTTTCCACCAATTAGATGTTATTTGGAACAACTAGATCATCAATTCAGATCTTATTGTGCCCAAGTCCAAAATGATCACTTCAGTTAACATCAACTTAAGCAATAGGAACCATTCAACCAAATATCTAATTCTTGAGACTAATTTCAAGTGCTTATATGAGTGATTCAATTAGTGCAAAATTTAGGCTTCTTAGAACACAAAACTCACACGTGAACAATACATTAGTATTCTCCTTATGAAACAACAAAATAACTTAACCAATTTCTGATCTCTCTAGCAATCCAATTGACAATGTTATCAATGCTTTTCACAGTATGTTAAACCTTATTATTAGAGCATTGAAAAATGTTAAGAATGCCCTATGTAACTTATGCTCAATGTTTATAACAATAGTAAACAAAAGATACACTTCAAATTTACTTATAAAGACCACTTTTAGAATGCAACGTGTGAAATGCTTATGAATGCACATGATGTAGCACAATGTCAAGCCATTTTGGCAACACAAAATTCTCAATGAATTAGGTTCCTTTAGATGCCAATGCCACGGTTATGACCAGACCTTATTATGCTTATGACATTGATCAAATTAGTGAAATTTGCCCAATCAGTGAATGCCCAAGTTATGCAAGTGCCTTAGAAATATGTTAGGTGATTTATTAGATGATTTTATGCCGCTAAAAAGAAACTATTATCATTGTCATCAAATGCTCAGATGGTTGTCAACAAAAAAGTGATGAAGCAAGGGTTAGAGGAAATAAACCAATAGGCCCCTTGGCTTAGAAGATGACCCACTTGCTTACCTAGAATTCTTATAGTGACTAGACCACCTAGAATAACAAGTATTAGCTTGAAAATCATTGCAACAACAAAGAATTGAAGGCAAAAATCCAAATATTAACCCAATCGATGACTAAACGAGGAAAAGAGGCCAAAATAGGGCAACACTAGGCCTAGAAAGGCTAGCGTTATGGCTAGAAGGGCAGCGATGGAGGGATCAAAGCCTTGGGAGGCCACGGATGAGAGGAAGAAGGCCTTGAGAGCGTCCGATAAGGCAAAGGGAGGCTCAATAAGGGTTGTCGCAAGGGAAAGCAAGGCCAACGGGCTTGCGGCTTAAAGAAAAGACCCAGCGGCAGAGGGTAATGAGGCCCTTAGACCTGCAACAAGTCTAAGGCATCCCTAAAGGGCTAGCGGTAAGGGGATAGGGGCCCACGGCAAGGCTTTAGAGGCTTAACCAGGGTTGCGGCCCACCCTTAAGGATGACGGCAAGGGTGATGAGGCCCACGGCAAGGGTTTCCATGGCCAAACAACAGCATCGGCTCAACTAGGAGGGGAGAAAAGGCAACGGCTAGGGTAATGGAGGCCAACACTAGGCCTATGAGGCCTTAGAAAAATTCAGACACCTGCAAAATTGACAAATTTGCTTCAAATCTTCAAAAATTCACCACAAAATCTTCCTTGAGGGTTGACGGCTTCTCCTTAGGCTTGAGCGTTGAGCTTGGAGGAGAGCTAGAGGGTGGATCTTGCCTCCCTATGCCTAGATCCACCTCTAAAAACCCCAATGAAATTTTCCAAAGGGTAGAAACCCTTAAACCCCTTCTAAAATTTCAGATCTAGCTTGGGAAATCACTTACATAAATGAAATAAAAATTTCCCAAAACCCCAATATATACAAAAATGAAATAAAACCCTAGTTAATGCAAACAAGGGTTAGAAAATATTTTTAAGAAATATATTTTACAAAATTTTATACAAAATATTCACAAGTATGCAATGCTTGTAAAATAGATTTTTTTGAGAAAATTAACTAGGAATAATGGATCAATATATTTTTCGAAAAATAGGATATTGGTCACATCCTTTAGCGTAGTAAGAATACCATATAAAATTTTACAGAGCCCAAATAAGATCTGCCATTGCCCACAATCTGTGAACTCGAAGCCCAAGGGCTAGTGTACCTGTAGATCTCTATAATTTTTCTCAAGAAAAATCGTTAGATCATATAATAAATCGGATCACCTAATATAAACCCAAAATTTACCAATAGTATGTTCTTATCATTGACAAATGAAATAACAATTTATATAGCACAATATAGGAATAGAACATAACTAGCATGTACCACAGATCAATGAGACAAGAACACCATGAACTGAACCCCAAAGTCTTTTATTATGATATCAAACGTTCCCAGTAAAGCAATGGCTCAATACCAACATTACCAGATTACATAGCTCAGAATCATAATCATTGTATCCGAAGATGACTCATAGAAGCAAAATGACTTCTATTTATAGAGAAATCACTCCAAGTGGAAAATCACGGCGAGTTGGCTTGATCATTGTCAAAATAATCCCCACCATCAAATATTTTATTTTTGAGGGAAATTCGAGTTTTCTTAAAAACCACTTTTAATTAATCCTAAAATTAATATTTTAGATTGATTTCCACAAAAATTTGACTTTGACTTAACCATCAAGAACCAAGGGATTAATTTTTCTTTAGAAACCCATTTTTGCCTTGGTGGGGTACCTCCAAAAATTGACTTCTTTTTTACATACAAATTTTTTGGTCATTTTCCACTTGAAAACAAATTTCTAAAATTAATTGACTCTAAATTAGTTAATTTTTTGGCTTAGGATTTAATTTTATTTTAGCCAAAAAAATTAATTTATCAACACAAGAGGAGATCAATTATTTTTTCCACCCTCAAATATTTTAGCCATGGTGTCTAAGTATAAGGAACCATGAACTAAAATATTGATTACATCAAATATTACAAATTCAACCCTCAAAGGGGGAATATATTTTTACATATAGACCCTCAAAATAATTACCTAATTCTATGATTCAATATGATCTAGTGTACCAAGTGGTCTGTAATAAAATAATTTAGCCAAATAGTTTAAATTATTTTCAAACCTCTTTTACAAATATCAATATAACACTAGGACTCACCTAAGATCTTGTCAATAAATTCCACCCTAGCTTTAGGGTTTAAGCTAGAGGGAAAAACTATGTCGATTATCTGTGTTTAGAAACATAGATAATGCGGTGAGGTTAAAAAACCTTCCTAAGATCAAATTTGTCACCAAAATCAAAGGCTTACGTAGGTGTTGTTACAAAATTAAACAATCATACTAGTCATTTACATTACAATTGGAAGAATTTGCGCTTACAATGATACAACAATTTGTTGGTTGATGATTCTAAGTGACGTGAGAATCCAACATCCAAGAAAATAGAAATCCATTACATAGATATCAATTCGAAATTAAAATCATCATGCATATAAAGAACATCTGCTGGAATAGAAAAATCTACTTTAACAAATGAAACATAAAGACATAAAATATAAATGCATGAAATGAAGCTAACTAAATGACAGAAATGAAATCCTAGTTACGAGTGTAGGGTTAGAAATACAATATAGAGGATGCCTAGTGGCATCAGATGTCATCAACGAAGTGCATATTGATCATCTGTCGACTTTCAGGTAGGTTCATGGGTTTCTTTTCTGATGTGTCACGCTGAATTCTGAAAAGCTTAGGACTCTAATTGATCTAAATATCGAGTTGCTCTCAGCCATCAGATGCATCAAACCTATTCCTTCTTCTTTTTTGTTTCTTTCGAGTAGGTTGTGACATTGATGATGATGTGGTCGTGTACAACTTTTTATCTGATCCTGAAAACGCCCATACAGAAAATTTGGAAGATCCAAGATTTTTGTGACATGCTCTTCTTCCTTTTTATGAACATGCTCTGTCAAGGCCGATGGATCAATCTTGCCAGCATTAACATGATTCCCTTTAGCTTCCTTCCCAACCATGGAATTTCTAGTTAACCTACTTCCAATGGGACAAGTGAACTTCTCACAATGAGATGGGAATTGCTTTAGTGAGCTCGGAGGCTTGTGATCTGTCAAAATTTCTTTGTTCCTTTCATCATTTGGTTTATGTTGAAATTCATGTACCTGTGAACTTTCCATTTTTTCAAACCTGTCCTAAATAGCCGTCATATGGCTAGAATGTTCAACTTTCATAGCAGTGATTTCTCTAGCATGATTTTCTTCCAAAGTTTTTATCACTTTATCATTATCTGCTTTTATGGAAAAATGTTTTTTCATGATGGACATCATAGCCTCCATTTCTTTAGCATGTTTTTTCCTCTATAGCCAACAACCTATTCTGAAGAAATATCTGACCAACCTCCATGTCCTTTATCACTTTATTATGATTTACTTGAATAATACACATTTCTTCCTTATGACTTGTTTCCATGGTTTTTAGCTTCTTGTCATGCTTTTCTTTTATGGCTAACAATTTGGAGAGAATGGATCTCATTACCTTGGTGTGATTTGTTATTAATTTCTCTTGATTGAGTTCCATGTTCTTAACCATTTGAATTAATCTTTTGAAAAGTTGGTCATTAGATTCTTCAATTTTATCATTGATTTATTCAACTCTACTTCTTTATGGCTTATTCTTGACCTTAAGCAGATGTCCATCTCCATATTTTTTCTCAAAGGCATCAATGATTTGAAAGAATCAAACATATTATCAGGGAAATCCAAAAACCAATCTAATGCACCATCTTCTAATGATGGAACAAAGAGCTTCATCTTAACTTCTTCATAGTCAACATATAGGCAATACTTGCTCATACAATGGCCAAAATTATCGAGGTGAGTCTCAGCGTTATTACCTTGAAAAAGAGGCCACTCATCAATGGCCTTTCAGAGCCCCTCCAGAAACTCATGTGGATAACTTGGAATGTTAGTAAAATTATAAGGGGCAAACAAGTCATCCATGATGTCTTGCTTAAAGGGAAAAAGGGCTAATGGATGTCAAAGAGAAATCCATGTTCAAGATAAACATGAGGTCTACAAAAAGTGAGCTTCTAACATAAGTTCTTGTAAAAAATGAAAGAAGTGGAGTCACCACTTGAACATGAATCTAGCTCCAAAATCCAAAAGGAAAAAAACCAAAAAGTTAGTTAGGGAGAAGCAGATGGATATCAGGGATGGCTTCTTGTTTAAAATAAAATGAACGATTACTAGAATGTAATTTATTCAACCGAGTTCTAAGAGCGGGGTTGAGCAAGCTACGAGGATTTCTTTAAATATAAGCTCTTATGAATGGATGACTCAGTGGAGTCGCCACCCAAATAGGAAACTAACCCAAATGTCTAGGTGTTAAAGGTGCAGATATAAGAAGTGATGGTGAACACAGTGATGAGAAGACTGATAAGATGTCGAAGCGGTAGGAAATGTGGCGTTTGACGAGCTACTGAAAAGATGAATAATGGAAATGAGGAAAGAAAAGATATTAAGTCGTTGAAGCGTCGAGAATAAGGTAAATGTATCCCCGTCAATGGCGCCAAAAAATGTGTCGCTTGATGGGATAAAGAAGATGAGATATGATAAATTGAAAAGATGATAGAATGTCGTTGAAGCGTCGAGAACAAGATAAACTTATCCCTGACAATGGTGCCAGAAAATATGGTGTTGACAAAACAAGGAAAAAGACGAAAATAAAGGATGATAATAAAGCGTCATAAAGCCAAGGACCAAGAAATGGATCCCCCGACAACGACGCCAGAAAATTTTGTCGCTCAGATTGTACAAGAACAATGCGACAACAACTCAGGTCGGGGGTTGTCACTCTAATCCCCGACCTCTTTGTTCTAGTTGTTTCCCAACAACAAGCTATTGGGGGTAGTCCCTAAGGAATGTGAAAATGCAAGACTCGTTGGCAACCAACAAGTCTGGAAGAGACGATTGAATGGCCTAGCCACTTGATTGATTTCAAAAAGTTAAAGAATTAGATTAAATTACTCATGAGACCAGTGCCTTATGGAGTCAATTACTTGCTTTAGATCAAATGAATACCAGAGGACCAGATGAACAATCATTGCTTAAGGAATGCTTAGTCATCCTATATGAGATGCAAAACCTATAATCTAGGTGGAATGCCAGATCTTAGTTCATTTTAGTTATATGCCTAGCTAAGTGAATCCCTAAATCCTTAATTATCTTGAGGCTAGTCTCTAAAGTAGGTTGTAGAGAGAAGTCAAGGCAAAGCAAAGCAAAGGTTTCATTAATGATACCTCCCCTTGAAATCTAACATACCTGGTGCCTCTGGCGCCGCAAAGTCTGTGGCTCTAACAACTGCAAGGTCATTGTTTTAACCACTAGAGAGGGTCTATCATTCGCAAGTTGTAAGATAAATGGTGGTCTTATCTTTCTACCAACCAAACTTAGGCTTGGAGGTAAATTTATTAGATGCACTTCTAGTCCTAGAATGCAATGCAAGATGATTGAGTGCTCTTGATTTAAGACTGCTTATGATCTTTAGTTATCACACAAGAGTACTTAATGGATGAAGGACAATCTTAAACACAATATAAAGTGCTCAATTTTGATAGATCCCACAAGATATAACAAATATAACCAAAGAAATAATTGATCAAAGTACCAAAGGATAACAAGATAGATGCTCTTATTAACAATTCGCCAATATGCCAAAGATAAACAAACAAACAAACAAACAAAAAATTATCCACAATAGATATTAAACATGAAATACAATTCTAATAACAATAAAGGAAAACAAGAGAGAGATTAGAGCACTTATCCAAGATATCATTTACAACAATTAATCAAGGTTCTTTTTAGAGGCAATGCAATAATGAAAAGGATAACAATTAACAAAATCACTCAAGAGAAAGATGATTTAATGCTTAGGTAATTAACGTTCCTCAAACACAATTAGCAAACTTAGATTATGATAAGAAGTCTCCACCAATTAGATGTTATTTGGAACAACTAGATTACCAATTCAAATGTTAATGTGCCCAAGTCCAAAATGATCACTTTAGTTAACACCAACTTAAGCAATAGGAACCATTCAACAAGATATCTGATTCTTGAGATTAATGTCAAGTGCTTATATGAGTGAGTCAATTAGTGCATAAATTTAGGCTTCTTAGATTACAAAACTCACAAGTGAACAATACGTTAGTATTATCCTTATGAAACAACAAAACAACTTGACCAATTTCTGATCTCTCTAGCAATCCAATTGATAATGTTATCGAAGTTTTTCACAATATGTTAAACCTTATTATTAAAGCATTGAACAATGTTAAGAATGCCTTATGTAACTTATGCTCAATGTTTATAACAGCAGTAAACAAAAGATACACTTGCAATTTATTTATTGAGAGCACTTATAGAATGCAAGACATGAAATGCTTATGAGTGCAAATTAATGCAAATGATGTAACCCAATGTCAATCCACTTTGCCAACACAAAATTCTTAATGAATTAGGTTCTTTTAGATGCCAATGCCACGGTTATGACCAAACTTTATTATGGTTATGACAGTCATCAAATTAGTGAAATTTGCACAATCATTGAATGCCCAAATTATGCAAGTGCCTTAGAAATGTGTTAGGTGATTTATTAGATGATTTTGTGCAACTAAAATGAAATTATTATCATTGTTATCAAATGTTCAGATGGTTGTAAACAAAACAGTGATGAAGCAAGGGTTAGAGGAAACAAACCAATAGGCCTCTTAACCTAGAAGATGACCCACTTACTTACCCAAAATTCTTCTAGTGACTAGACCACCTGCAATCACAAGTATTAGCTTGAAAATCGTTGCAACCACAAATGATTAGAGGCAAAAATCCAAATACTAATGCAATCAATCACGGAATGAGGAAAAGATGCCAAAATAGGGCAATGTTAGGCCTAGAAAGGCTAATGTTGGAGCTAGAGAGGGCTAGAAGGGTAGTGATGGAGGGATCAAAGCCTTGGGAGGCAACAAATGAGAGGGAGAAGGCCTTGAGGGCCTACGATAAGGAAAAGGGAGGCTCAATAAGGGTTGTCGCAATGGTAAGCAAGGCCAAGAGGCATGCGACTTAAAGAAAGGAGGCAACAGTAAAGGGTAATGAGGCCCTTAGGCCTGCGGCAAGGCTAAGGCAACCCTAAAGGGCTAGGGGCAAGGGGATAGGGGCCCACGGCAAAGCCTTAGAGGCCTAACTAGGGTTGCGGCCCACCCTTAACATTGACGACAAAGGTAATGTGACCCACGACAAGGGTTTCCAAGACCAAACAAGGGCAGGGCCTCAACCAAGAGAGAAGAAAAGGCAACAGCTAGGGTAATGGAGGCCAACGCTAGGCCTATGAGGCCTTAGAAAAATTCGGACACTTGCAAAATTGACAAATGTGCTTTAGATCTTCAAAAATTCACCACAAATCACCACAAAATCTTCCTTGAGGGTTCACGACTTCTCCTTAGGCTTGAGCGTTGAGCTTGGAGGAGAGCTAGATGGTGGCTTTTTCCTTCCTAGACCTAGATCCACCTTTAAAAACCCCAGCGAAAATTTCCAAAGGGTAGAAACCCTTGAACCCCTTCCAAAATTTTAGATTTGGCTTGGAAAATCACCTGCACAAATGAAAGAAAATTTTCCCAAAACCCCAATTGCTGCAAACAAGGGTTAGAAAATAATTTACAAAATTTACTTTACAAATATTCACAAATATACAATGCTTGTGAAAAAGAATTTTTTGAGAATATTAATTTTGAGTAATGGATCAATGTATTTTTCGAAAGATAGGATATTGGCTACATCCTTTAGTGAAGTAAGAATACCATATAAAAAATTCTGGAGCCCAAACAAGGTCGGCCCTTGCCCACAGTCTGTGAACATAGAACCCAAAGGTTAGTGTACATGTAGATCTCTATAATTTTTCTCAAGAAAAATCGTTAGATCATATAATGAAGCGGATCATCAAAGATAAACTCAAAATTTACCAATAGAATGCTCTTATCATTGATAAATGAAATAATAATTTTTTTATCACTAAAGCACAATATAGGATTAGCACATAACGAGCACGTACCACAGATCAATAAGACAAACACCATGAACTGAACCCCCAAGTCTTTTATTGATAGCAAATGTTTCCAGCAAAGCAGTGGCTCAATACTAGCTTTACCAATTTACATAGCCCAGAATCAAAATCATTGTATCTGAAGATGACTCATCGAAGCAAAATGACTTCTATTTATAGAGAAATCCCTCCAAGTGGAAAATAACGGCTAGTTGGTTTGACCATTGCCAAGATAATCTCGACCGTCGATAAATACTTGACCATCTTTTAATCTCCACCATCGAATATTTTATTTTTGAAGAAAATTCTATTTTTTTTTAAAACCACTTTTAATTAATCCAAAAATTAATATTTTGGATTAATTTCCTCAAAAATTTGACTTCGACTTAACAACCAAAGTCCAAGGGCTTAATTTTTTTTTTTAAATCCATTTTTGCCTTCGTGGTGGACCTCCAAAAATTGACTTCTTTTTGACCCACGATTTTTTTTGTCATTTTCCACTTTGTGAAAATTAATTTTTCTAAAATTAATTGACTCTAAATTAATTAAGTTTTTGGCTTGGGATTTAATTTTTATTTTAGCTAGAAAAATTAATTAATTGACACAATAGGAGATAAATTATTTTTTCCACCTTCAAATATTTTAGCCATGGTGTCTAAGTATGAGGGACCATGCACTAAAATATTTTTTACATCGGATATTACAAATTCAACCCTCAAAGGGGAGATACACTTTTACATATAGACCCTCAAAATAATTACCCAATTCTACGAATCAATATGATATAGTATATGAAGTGGTTTGTAATAAAATAAGGTAGTCAAATAGTTTAAATTATCCCCAAACCTTTTTCACAAAGACTCAATATAACACTAGGTCTCACCTAAGATCTTGTCAATAAATTCCAAGCTCACTTTTGGGTTTAAGCTGAAGGGAAAAAGCTTTTTTGGTTATCCGTGTTTAAAAACACGAATAATGCAGTGAGGTTAAAAAACCTACTAGGATGAAATTCATCGCCAAAATCAAAGGTTTGCCTAAGTGTTGTTACAAAATTAAATGGTCATACTAGTCATTTACATTACAACTTGCAGAATTTGTGTTTATAATGATACAACAAATCTGCTCGTTGATGATTTTGAACTTTGAAAGAATTTGATCATTGTTTCCTTGGACTTGTGACAAAATGAGTACAACAGGTTGCACTCCTTTGTCCCCGTGAGGTTCCATTTCGGCTGCCATGGCCATCCCTTGGGCTCTACAACTCGTTTTTTGTTTTCTTTTTTAACAGGCATTTTCTTTCTAAAGATGGCGATGGGGTTCATCATTTTTTATTGATGTCTTGCCGCCTTCGGGATTTCTAGTGGGTTTGTTCATCGGTCCACTGGTTTGTTAGGTGTTATTGACAAATTGTTGGTTTGTTGGGTTTGTTGGGATTTTTTCATGGGGTTTTTTCAGTGGGCCTACATGCCCTTTACATTGATATATGTATCGGATATTTCTTGGCTCAAGATTGGATATGCACACAATGCATCTACAGAATGTAATTTTTATTTTCATTAATAGAAATTGCAGTTTCTTTTCTCTGAACAAATCTAAAAAAAAGGTGGGGATGAGGGGATGTTGGAGTATAACAGTTTAATATGTTTTATAATCTAATGTAAAAGCCCCATTCATATAGTCACATAAATAAATTGAGAATAAGATGTCGTTAAATATGATAGTTAGGTTGTACCAATAGCACAACTACAAAGAAAATGACATAAAAGGGGATCAACCCCATTCTAGCAAATACCTTCATCATAATAAAAGCATATATTTTACATGAGTCCATTCTTAATTATCTATATCTTTCTTGTATGCTTAAACTTAACAAGTTTACCACCCACAAGGTTTGTTATATTTGTTGTAGGAATGGGAAGTGGTATGGAATTTATTTCTAGATTGTCGAGAATGGTAAGGTCACATGAATCCAACATGGTAGTGATAGGAAAATTGACAAAGGTTGTTCACTTCTTTGACTTTCATCCAAACATAAAGTTGTTAACATTGCATGAAGGAAATTGTTGGATTGCACACAATGCCCAAAGCAAGAGTTTCAAACCAAGACAGTGTTTATGTCAAACTTTTGGAAGAGTTTAATCTATACATTACACACACAATGAATTTTGACATATCCTACCATCCATTCTCTATTGGACAAACAAAAAGGATGAATCATATAGCTAAAGACATGTTTTTTCACATTGATGTAATGAGCAAAACATCCAAGTGGAAAGATTGCATGCACTTGGTAGAGTTTGCATACAACAATGAACATTAATCATCCTTGAAAATTATTCCAATTGAATCCTTGTATGGTAGGTGATGCAACACATCGATACTCTGGGACAATCTAGGATACAAAATTGTACCTAGGATAAAATTGCTCAAGGAAATGGAAGAATGGGTTGCAAAAATTAATAAATTTTCAAGGCATCCCAAGGCAAATAGAAACATTATGATAATCAACACAAATGTTGAAGATCATGTTTTCCACGAGGTGAAACCAATGAAAATATGATTAAAACATGAAAGTTGTGCTAATCTAGCACCTAGATATTATGTGTATTTGATGTCTTAAATCAGATTGAGTCAATCGTGTACAAACTTGCATTGTCTATTAGTACTATAGCCCATAATGTTTTTCATGGTTCATTGCTTAAAAAGGTATGTACATGGTCCTCACCACATACTTCAATAGATATTGTATTCAAGTCAAACCAAAGGAAGAGTTCCAAATATAACCTTATGCATCCTCAATCTAAGGTGCATTACTCCAATATCAAGTCGTTGGTCAAGTAAAGGTGCAATGGAACTAAATTAAATGAGGACCCCTGGGAACTAAAGGATGCCATGGACGTATACGCATTGAGAACAATGTTATTCCAAGGAGGACAAGATTGTAGTACCTCAATTTTGACCCTTGGAATTATGCCCAAAAATATTGTTCAGATATGTGTGCGTGTTTCAAACTCACGTGGTTATTTTCTCAATGTTCGAACTGTAGAATTAGTTTATATTACGTGTGGTGTACGTTGTAAAGATAATATAAATTCCTAGTGCAGAGACCAAAGCCAAGGCTCAACCAAACATGATGAAAGTGCTAAGAAATCAATGCTAGTAGAGTTAGGGTTATATTTTTCTTTCTTTATAATTACTTGTGAACTATGTTGGCTTCTTTTACTTCTTTGTTGTATTATCTTTGATCAAGCAATTACCAAATTATGTGTGTATGAAGATCACAAAAATACAAGACACAAGATGTAAACACTCTGTCAGGGAAAAACCCCTATCTAGAGGAAAACCCAGTCAAAATTTGTTCCTTCAATAGTTTTCTTGAGACTCTTCAACCTAGACACAGAACTTCAACCACCAACCACCAAGTCAGCCCCCTCTTCCAACAACTTCGACCCAGAACATCGACCTTGAAGCAACAGCGCTTCGACCTAGCAAATGGCAGCAACAGCAACTTTGACTTGACAAGAAATACTTCGATCTCCTAGAGAAACCCACACGAGAGAGAGATAGATAGCCCAAAATTTCGATCTTGCATTCTTCTCCCTTCTCCAATTTCGCACTTCTTTTAACCTTCTTTCCTACTTCGCACATTTCCAGCTCTTTCTTTTGGATATCGAACTTGTGTGAGTGATGCTCCAAATGAATTCATCTGCTTGTATATATAGGCTTGAGGTGAGGTTGAATTGCCCCATTTGAGGCCAACTTGATCTCCTTGAAGTCAGCTTGGTGTGGAGGTATCAAATACCTAATTTGACTCAATAATAAATCTTTTTACATGATTCAAAAGCCCAAGAAGGGTCTCATAAAATGTACAATGACTCTAATGACTCAATATAAATCCTAGGAGTCCACAATGGGGACTTTGACTAATAAAATATGACCCAAGCATTGAAACCCATGATTTAATAAGTCATTGTACCAATAACAAAAAAAAAAAAAATCATTATTTTGACAAGTACATTACATAATGACTCAAATACATTTATAAAGACCGAACATAGTTACATTCTTCAACACTCCCTCTTTACTAGGGAGGTATTCATAATAACATATGCAAGTACAAGGAAGACCTTAAAACATATGAACTATGAAGAGTTTAGGCGCCGCAATGCCATGGACTACATCCCTGACCATGGAAATCTATTCAAGGTCCTTCAAAAGTTTAGGCACTCATGATGCCATGGACTAGATTCCTAACCAGGGAAATCTATCCGGGTAGGACGAAGATGGACTAAAGATTTCAACCTCTCTAGGTACTATCAGGCTTACTTACTAACCATCAACCCAGGGATCCAAGTGTGTATCTGAGGTCAGAGCTCCATGACCAACGCCACCCTTCCTACTTCGGGATCCAGACATCAACACATAGTGTATGCCAGATGTCTTCCCAGGTAATGTGTCTCACACACAAAGCCGCAACAAATATCTTCCAAACTTTTATCATCATCAACAAGATCAACAATATCAACTAAACCAAAGCATGCTTCTAAGATATTCAAACTTCTTATTAGGAAGAGACTTTGTTAGTATATTAACTACCTGATCGTCTTTCGAGACATACTGTAGCTTCACAATCCCATCCTGCACCAAGTCCCTAAGGTAGTAAAACTTATTGTTGATATGATTTGTCCTAGCATGAAACACGAGATCTTCAAACATCTTGATGCAAATTTGATTGTCACAATTGATTACAGTAGGACCAGAGGCTTCTCGAACAAATTTGTTAGAAGCTTCCTTAACCATATAGCGCCTCCTTTCCTACTTCACATGCAACCACATACTTTGCTTCAGCACTACTCAAAACAACGAGATCTTGCTTTCTACTAATCCATGAGATCATGGCAAATCCCAAACTAAAGCATCCACTTGTAGTGCTTCTTCCATCAGTGTCACTGCCACCCCAATCAAAATCTGTGAAGCCAATCAGCTTGACTTCCTTGCTATCGTACTTTACGCAGTGATGTATAACACCACAAAGATATCTCAATATATGCTTAGTAGTTATCCAGTGATCATGACGAGGCTCCAACTGAAACTGACTAAGAATGTTCACAACAAATCATATATCTGGCCTAGTATTTACCAGATACATCAAAGAACCCACCAACTTATGACATGAGGTAGGATCTACGAGACTTGAATCAAAGCTCCTCGACTTCTTAAGATTTGTGATCATAGGAGTAGTCATGGGTTTGGAATCCATCATCCCAAATTTCTACACAACTTGATGATATACTCTCCTTGCCCCAAATATATCTCCCCAATCTTTTGCGATACTTCCAGACCTAGCTAATTGTGCATCAGTCTCAGATCCTTCATCTCAAATTCAGCTGCCAGCATCTTCTTGCATTCTTGTATCCTTCGCTCCACACCTGTAATGAATAGATCATCCACATATAGTAGAATAATGACTGGCTCATTATCCACAACCTTGATGTGGATATTCAAAGAAATTACATAAAACATTCAACTTTGGGTACACATGGTCAAAATGGGTGGAGGTACTTGGAATGATGCATGACATAGAACCATTTTTGCCAAAGGAACCTGCTATCACTCTTTCCCTCTTGTCGCATCATAAGTCTCTCTATCCAAGCAACCACTTTATGGACTCTATATTATATTTCATCAGGTTATATTTGTAAGCATACATAATGGTGATGTCGCCACATGGAATCTAAGAACATGAAAACATAAAGATAAATGCAAGTCTACTTTTAGAACTTTCTGTTGAAGAATGTAACTAGGTTCGGTCTTCATAAATGTATTAGTCATTATGTAATGCGTTTGTTAAAAGAATAATTTTTTTATTATTAGTATTGTTACAATGACTTATTAAAGCATGGGTTTCATACTTGGGTTATCTTTTATTAGTCAAAGTCCCCATTGTGGACTCCTAGGATTTATATTGAGTCATTATAGTCATTGTACATTTTATGAGACCCTTCTTGGGTTTTTGAATCATGTAAAAAGATTTATTATTGAGTCAAATTAGGTATTTGACACCTCCACACCAAGTCAGCCTCAAGGAGATCAAGTTGGCCTCAAACAGGGAAATTCGACCTCACCTCAAACCTATATATACAAGCAGATCGAATTCATTTGGAGCATTCACTCACTCTCACACAAGTTCGATATCCAAAAGAAAGAGCTGGAAAAGTGTGAAGTAGAAAAGAAGGCTGAAAGGAGTGCGGAATTAGAGAAGAAGGGAGAAGAAGGCAAGATCGAAATTTTGGGCTATCTATCTCTCTCTCATGTGGGTTCCTCTAGGAGATCGAAGTCTTTCTTGTCAAGTCGAAGTTATTACTGTTGCCATTTGCTAGGTCGAAGTGTTGCTACTTCAAGGTTGAAGTTTTGGGTCGAAGTTGCTGGAAGAGGACACTGACTTGGTGGTTGAAGGAGGTCTGTGTCTAGGTTGAAGATTCTCAAGTAAACTATTTGAGGAAGAGATTTTGACTGGGTTTCTCCTAGATAGGGGTTTTGCCCTGGCAGAGCGCCTACATCTTGTGTCTTGTATTTTTGTGATCTTCATACACACATAATTTGGTAATTGCTTAATTAAAGATAATATAACAAAGAAGTAAAAGAAGCCAACATAATTCACATGTAATTATCAAGAAAGAAAAATATAACCCTAACTCTACTAGCATTGATTTCTCAACATGGTATCAGAGCTAAGGTAAAGGAAGATTGAAGTTCACTCTTTTGGCTTGAAGGAAATGGTTACTCCTTCTATGATAAGTTATATGAGAACAGGATTCAAAGAAAGCTGGATCAAGAAGATCTTCTCCTACGTATTCAACAAGGTCAAAAGTCAAAGGTTCTTAGTTGCACTTATAGGTTCATTTAATGATGATAATGCATAGATCATTGATAGTGGAGCATCAAGGCATATGACAAGGGAAAGGAAACAACTTCACACTCTATCAAAGGAACCATCTTCTCATGCAGTGGAATTGGGAAACAACAAAAGCTATGTTGTTAGAGGCCTGGGATCAACATCTTTGAAGCTGGAGAATGGAGCTAAACTGCATCTCAATAATATACTATATGTTCCCAGTTTGAAAAAGAATTTGCTTTCAATTTCTTGCTTAGAAGATAAAGGGGATATAGTTACTCCACCTCTTCAAGCCTTAGTTCATATGGAAAACAATCCCATTGAGCTATGGCATATAAGATATGGTCATCTACACTACAAGGTTATTCCCACTCTTAATTAACTAGTTCATAGCATCCCCAATATCGAAGAAGATCGTGAAGGAGTTTGCAAGGGATGTTCTTTGGGTAAACATACAAGAAAACCATTTTCAAATAGTGAAACAAGGTCTAAGGAAATATTTGGGTAAACATACAAGAAAACCATTTTCAAATAATGAAACAAGGTCTAAAGAAATATTAGACCTTATTCATTCTGATGTGTGGGCCTATGTCTGACAAATCACTTGAAGGTCATCTTTACTATGTAACATTAATTGATAATCACTCTAGAAAGACATGGCTCTACCTTCTCAAGAAAAAGGATTAAGTATTTGAAAAATTCAAGGAGTTTAGATTTGAAGTGGAAACCCTAACCGACAAAAAATAAAGACTTTGAGATTCGACAATGGTGTGGAATACACTTCTAAAGAATTGATTGCATATTGTAAAGAAGCAGGAATTAAGAGGGAGCTCATTGTTCCCTACTATCCTGAGCTCCCTCTTAATTCCTGCTTCTTTACAATATGCAATCAATTCTTTAGAAGTGTATTCCACACGATTTTCGAATCTCAAAGTCTTTATTTTTCTTTCGGTTAGGGTTTCCACTTCAAATCTAAACTCCTTGAATTTTTCAAATACTTCATCCTTTTTCTTGAAAAGGTAGAGCCATGTCTTTCTAGAGTGATTATCAATTAATGTTATATAGTAAAGATGACCTTCAAGTTATTTGTCAGACATAGGCCCACACATCAGAATGAATGAGGTCTAATATTTCTTTAGACCTTATTTCATTATTTGAAAATGGTTTTCTTGCATGTTTACCCAAATATTTCCTTAGACCTTGTTTCACTATTTGAAAATGGTTTTCTTGTATGTTTACTCAAAGAACATCCCTTGCAAACTCCTTCACGATCTTCTTCGATATTGGGGATGCCATGAACTAGTTAATTAAGAGTGGGAATAACCTTGTAGTGTAGATGACCATATCTTATATGCCATAGCTCAATGGGATTGTTTTCCATATGAACTAGGGCTTGAAGAGGTGAAGTAATGACTCTATATAAGCTTCCTTCATGAACTCCAATAACCCTAGCTTTATCAATACTTGAATATTTCCCCAAACCAAAACCTTTCCATCAACAAAAGCAACTATATCCCCTTTATCTTCTAAGCAAGAAATTGAAAGCAAATTCTTTTTAAACCGGGAACATATAGTATATTGTTGAGATGTAGTTTAGCTCCATTCTCCAACTTCAAAGATGTTGATCCCAGGCCTCTAACAGCATAGCTTTTATTGTTTCCCAATTCCACTGCATGAGAAGATGGTTCCTTTGATAGAGTGTGAAGTTGTTTCCTTTCCCCTGTCATATGCCTTAATGCTCCACTATCAATGATCTATGCATTATCATCATTAAGTGAACCTATAAGTGCAACCAAGAACCATTGACTTTTGACCTTGTTGAATAAGTAGCAGAAGATCTTCTTGATCCAATGTTCTTTGAATCTCGTTCTCATATAACTTATCATAGAGGGAGTAACCATTTCCTTCAAGCCAATAGACTGAACTTCAATCTTCCTTGACCTTAGCTCTGATACCATGTTGAGAAATCAATGCTAGTAGAGTTAGGGTTAGATTTTTCTTTCTTGATAATTACTTGTGAATTATGTTGGCTTCTTTTACTTCTTTGTTGTATTATCTTTAATAAAGCAATTACCAAATTATGTGTATGAAGATCACAAAAATACAAGACACAAGATGTAGGCGCTCTGCTAAGGCAAAACCCATATCTAGGGAAACCCAGCCAAAATCTCTTCCTTCAATAGTTTTCTTGAGAATCTTCAACCTAGACACAGTCCTCCTCCAACCACCAAGTCAACCTCCTCTTCCAGCAACTTCGACCCAGAACTTCAACCTTGAAGTAGCAGCACTTCGACCCAGCAAATGGCAGCAGTGACAGCGTCGACTTGACAAGAAAGACTTCGATCTCCTAGAGGAACCCACACAAGAGACAGAGAGAGAGATAGCCCAAATTTTCGATCTTGCCTTCTCCCTTCTTCTCTAATTCCACACTCTGTTTAGCCTTCTTTTCTACTTCGCACTTTTCCAGCTCTTTCTTTTCAATATCGAACTTGTGTGAGAGTGAGTGAATGCTCCAAATGAATTCGATCTGCTTGTATATATAGGCTTGAGGTGAGGACGAATTGCTCTGTTTGAGGCCGACTTGATCTCCTTGAGGCTGACTTGGTGTGGAGGTGTCAAATACCTAATTTGACTCAATAATAAAGTTTTTTACACGATTCAAAAGCCCAAGAAGGGTCTCATAAAATGTACAAATGACTCTAATGACTCAATATAAATCCTAGGAGTCCACAATGGGGACCTTGACTAATAAAAGATAACCCAAGCATGAAACCCATGCTTTAATAAGTCATTGTAACAATAATAATAATAATAATAATATTCTTTTAACAAACACATTACATAATGACTCAAATACATTTATGAAGACCGAACCTAGTTACATTCTTCAACAGAGAGTTCTAAAAGTAGACTTGGATTTATCTCTATGTTTTCATGTTCTTAGATTCCATGTGGCGACATCACCATTACGTATGCTTACAAATATAACATGATGAAATATAATATAGAGTCCATAAAGTGGTTGCTTGGATAGAGAGACTTATGATGCGACAAGAGGTAAAGGTTCTATGTCAAAAAAGGTTCCTTTGGCAAAAAAGGTTCTATGTCATGCATCATTCCAAGTACCTCCACCCATTTTGACCATGTGTACCCAAAGTTGAATGTTTTATGTAATTTCTTTAAATATCTGACTGGTTCCTTCTCTTCTATCTCCTCAATTGGAACCATCTTCCCGACACTAGATGCAACCATCAAGTTATGTTCTTGGAACTATAGTGGATTGAAGCATTTGGTGAATGCTGTGAGACCATTTTTTTTTACATTGTGATGAGGAAAGAATAGTTGTAGTGAGCAGAAAGTTTAGGCAGGAATAAAGGTTAGGGAGGCAAAATCTACCTTTTCTCCTACCCTGTTGTGTATTAACTCCTCTAAGCCAATAGATTGCTTCAATTTGCCAATGGATCCTTGTCAACAGAATTCTAGAGATTGCACTACCATACAAAATCTGCCAGAAGGATATAAATGGCCTGGACTGTATTTTTTTCATATAGTAACCAGGCAAGTGAAGGATTTCTCGAGCTAGAGTATGCATCGAAGGGGAATGCTTGAGCCTGAGTTAGGCATTTGCTAAAAAGAAGATGTCCATGTGACTGACTGAATGCTCATAGAGGAATCTAGACAAATCTGCACCACTACGATTGATGGTAGATGTTTAATTCGCTAAGTGAGGTAGCAATGTGGGTTGGATTGTGATGAAAAATAGAGATTTTTCGGTAGTCCCTTGCCCTTGTCACCTCATAGCCCAACTTGAGGATGGCATCTACTGTGGATGCCTACAAAGCTTGCAGGTAAATTACTCCTATGCAACAAATTTACATGGACAGATTTTGATAAAGATCAGTACTCTCATCTGATTGTATGAATCTATAATGTTGATTCCTAAAATTTGTTTCATGTATAGGAGTAAATTGAGATGAAGTATTGAAATGTATGGAATAATTTCTGAATATTTATACCTACAAATCAGGTTTTCCATTAGTCATAAGTTAAACACATCTAATTGCATATCAATCTGGTTCATGAGTTGTTGAAAGCTCTAGTTAGAGTATAGTCGCAATTCAGATCTGTAAAGGAAAACAAATTTTAAAGTTCAGCACAGCAAGTACCCAAATTGTCCACTAGAGAGTGGTACCAGAGCCTGTGAGATAATTAGATTTAATGAAACATGAAAAGTCTCCTAGGCTGTAGCAAACTGAAAATAAGAATTTCTAGCAAGAGAAGCTTTAAGATGGTAGCACTTATGTTTGCATAAACACAACTACCGAAAGAGTTACAGTCACATTTTCTGATTTTAATTTGGTAAAGCTTGGCCAGTATATCAGGATTGTTTTATCTCTCTTTGCTCCATTCAAGCAGGTGTACCAGGCCATACCATCTTTAAAGCTCTTGCCATCTCTTTTAGAGTCCTTATTATGAGTGTATTTTTAAGCTTGAATCAACATTGAAGTTAAAAAGAATTTCATTCCCATAAAGTAGTTCCTGCTCCGTTAGATATTGCTTCTATTGCATGAAATCTTCTTCCAATGATCTATTGATCAAAAAGAATATTCTGATATAGCCAATCGCACACTTTCAAGCATTTATTTCATTAGAAACAAAGTCACTTAGAAAACCTACTTAACTTTTCCTTTTTCCATCATGGTGCTCTACTTACCTCTTTTTTTGTGAACACGTTTAACAGGCATATTCCTAGCTATCAAGTTCGGTTGCAATCACTGTGCCATCTCTTCCTGGTTCATTGTCCATCAGAACAAAAAAAGTACCCGCCAGTCAAGTAAAAGGCAAGATGGGTCTCACCTATAAAAACCAATTTGTGATGCATCCATAAAAATAACGTCCTAGTTCTATAAATAAAGTCTCTTACCACAGTCTTTCTCCAGGTTTCAATCATTCCTCTTATATAAAAGAAGCTACATTAATCATCAGACAATTTCTCTAAACAGATTGCTCCACCCTTTTTTTACTTCTGCAGTCTCCCTTCTGTGTTGTACAGATCTCCACCCTTTTTTTACTTCTGCAGTCTCCCTTCTGTGTTGTACAGATCTCAAGGTGGAAGGCAAGTTTTACTACAACCTTTTCTTCTTTCTTTTAACATTGACCAGAATACAGAGCTCAGATTTCTGATCCAATTTGTGATCCATCCAGAAAATTAACGTCCTAGTTCTATATAAATAACGTCTCTTACCACAATCTTTCTCTAGGGTTCAATCATTCCTTTTATATAAGAGAAGCTACATTAGTCATCGGACAATTTCTCTGAACAGATTGCTCTACCTTTTTTTCACTCCTGCAGAGTCTCCCTTCTCTGTTGTAGATCTCAATGTGGAAGGCAAGTTACTACAATATTTTCTTCTTTCTTTTGACAATGACCAGAATACAGAGCTAACATGTCTGATCTAAATTTCCTTTAAGTAAACTGTTAGATTCATTCAAATCTGCAATTTGGCCCAATTGAAGTCCATTTAATAGTAGCATAATTTATCTCAGTATCAAATTAAGTTTGCTTGATAAAACTTCCAGTGAAATGAGATTCAGATTATGGATTCGATAAAACAATAGATAAAAAGAAAATTAATGTATATCACTAGGTATGTTGGCAAAACTCCACGAAATCATGAAGATAACATTGACACGCTGAAGGATCCCATTATCTAATATACAATAGGAATAAAGGACGAAGAAGATACCTTCGCAATAAATGTCTTCTTTTCGCAAAACAGATGATATCAAGCAGTATTTAAGGCAGACCCCATCAATGAGGAAAAGCAGAATTCTTTATAGCATGAATGCTCAATCTTTTGTCTACAAAAATGTGTTTACATGCATCTCCTATGAGATCTCTCATCCAGTGCTTCTTGAGATGAATGCATGGACTTTCTTCAACATTTTTCATGATCAACATTGGCTTTGTTGTTTTGATGATTAAACATGCATAACTAAATTTCTTTCAACCCCAACTCCTTCGCTTTTGAAGAAAATCTGCAGTTGAATTTTACCATTAGAATACGGAATAAGTCCTATTTATTTTGCAGAAACTATTGAACTAAACAGCAAGTGAAACAGCTAGAAATTTTTGAATGATAAGCTTTTATAATATTATCTTTTAAAAGGTAGAAACAATTACAGTGAAAAAGAAGAGATTTGATAGAAGACATAAATAGAGGACCTGACATCATGTCAAAAGCTATGATGAATATAGCTGAAAATAAAAACCAATATCTTTGGGGATGCAGATGGGATTTAAAAAAAAAAAAAAAAATCTCTGATTATAATTTGTAAGGCAATGTGTGTTAGACTGTGAGTCCCCAGACAATCACAAAATCTTGTTAAATTGTAGCAAGAAAAGGCTTCATTTGACTTGTGTCTTAGCCAAATGGAGAAATTCGAATTTCCACATCAGCAGGATGACTTGAGTTGCAGTTGGCAGGAGTGACATGGCCAAGTCACTTAGTCAAGTCAGTGAATTCAAGTTTGTGGGCAAGAAGTAGAGTTGTGCATGAGTTGATTGCTAAGATCTAGCAATCTAGTGGAGTTATAGTTAGTGAAACTCAGTTATCTGAGCTCTAGTCATAAATAGGGTCAGTAGGAGTTTAGTTGAGTAGTTGTAACTGTTGTTAACTCACTGATCTCTCAGTTAACTAGTCAATTTACTAAAAATAGCCCTAGTCATGCATGCAATTCGAATTGCCTAGTTGAGTGAAGGGAAAAGGCATAATTGTATTTATTATTCTGTACTATTGAGTGTATAGAGTTTGCATGTAGCAAGTGAGCCTTTCTCTTGGGATTTGCGCAAGCAAATAGGATCTTCCTTATTCTTTAGGAGCAAGAATTGCGCAAGAAAATAGGAGGAAGTAGGAGACATATTTTGCCTAAGTATTGGGCAGAGCAGACTCAAGAGGAGGAGATCAGTATTGCAGTGCAGGTTGAGTTTCAAGGATTGAAGTTGTCATTGTAATAGATCTATATTCTCATCTGATATAATACAAACAGAGGAGGGGTTTTTCCCAGCTAGGTTCCCCAATAAAAATACTTTGTTCATTGTGACTGAATGATTGCATGTGTTTCTATAGTATGTTTTCCCTTCTACAGATTGAGTATTGATCTCAGTTTGTTTTAATTAGTATAAGAAATTTGTGTCTATTGATCTCAGTTTGTTTTAATTAGTAGCTGCAAATTTCGAGTTATTTCTACATGGTATCAGAGCTATTGAAAATTACATAGAAACCAGGTTCCTGATCATCTCTCAAAGAAATTTTGAATCGCAGATTTGTGGTTCAGGTATTTTCTTCAGTGCAGGAACAATGTCTTTCTATGGAATAAGGGTTGAGTATGCATTCAAGGGCACTTCAAATTTCATAGCTTGGAAAGACAAATGGAAGTTGTGTTAGATGACAATGGAGCATTGGAGTACACACAAACCGATATTCCAAAACCAGCAACATCATATGCACAGCAACTGGCTCAGTGGAAGAAAGATACTACAAAAGCCTAGAGGATTATCCTAGAGGGAGTCAGAGATCATGTGGTTTTGAATTTGCATGGCAAAGAGACTTCATTTGCAATGTGGAAAACCCTCACAGATCTATTCCAAAGCAGCAGTGATGCCAGGAAATTAGCATTAAGAGATAAGCTCGGGAACATTTCAATGGGTAAAAATGAAATTGTTGTTCGATACCTATCCAGATTCACTAAGGTGAGAGATGAACTTGGAGGAGTTGGAGACACTGTGCCACCATCTGAACTTGGGAGCTTAGCACTCCTTGGTCTTCCAAAGTCCTGGCACAGCTATCAGAATTCAGTTAATGGAAGAGACAAGCTCCCAAATTGGGAGAAACTTTGGTCTGACTTGGTGCAGGAGGAGATTAGAAAAAACACTAGATATGGAGTCTCATCCAGATCTAATAAGGAAGAAGACTGTGCTCTACTTGGCAAAGGAAAGAATGCCCAAGGCGAGGCAGAATCCAACCAGAACCATGGCAAGAAGAAACACCTTAGTAAAATTAAATGCTTTCACTGCCATGAGTATGGAAATTATGCAACCAAGTGTCCACACAAGAAATCCAGTAGGGAGCCTACAGTAGGAGCAAGAGTAGATGCTCTCATATCATAATTCGAGTTGGATTTCACCCGCATTACTTGCATGACAAACACAGTATGACGGAGTGAGTGGTACCTAGACTCTAGTGCTTCATATCATATGACAAGAAGTAAGGATTTCTTCAGCAACCTAGAGGAGAAGGACCTACAATTACCCATAGTGCTTGGAGATGATGAGAGATATAGTACTATTACCGCTCAAAATAGCAAGGGTCCTAGGAGGGGATCCTACAGAGCAACTACTAAGTTAGATGCTCTCACATCACAATTCGAGTTAGATTTCACCCTCATTGCTTGCATGGCAAGCACAGTTAGACGGAAGGAGTGGCAGCTAGACTCTAGTACTTCATATCATATGATAGGAAGTAAGGAGTTCTTCAGCAGCCTAGAGGAGAAGGACCCACAATTACCCATAGAGCTTGGAGATGATGGGAGATATAGTACTGCTACTGCTCAATCTAGGAGGGGATCCTATAGAGCAACTACTAGGTCAAGGGGCAACAATGGAGCGATAACCCATTGTCACCTCAGCTCCTGCTCTTTACGAACTTTCACTGATGAGAGGAGTCTTGATATAAGAGGAATCACAAGGATTAATAAATCAATGAATGGGTGGAGAGTGATTCCTAGAGCCTATTCACAAGAGAGACTCAATTAAATGGTTTACTTGCTTAAGAAGCAAGGTGATGGGCTCTCTAAGAAGGGCTAAGAGGATGCTTAAGCCTAGGTTTGGAGAAAATCCCTTGACAAGAAGTGTCTCAGACCTAAGACCCCTTAAGGACAAGTGGCTTCTATGTTATCCTTGTAGGATTTGAGTTTTGAGGTTGCGAAACCACAAAGGACCCAAGTGGACCTCAACTAGGTCAAGGGTGTGGGGTTGATCAACAAAAAAGGGGCTTGACCTAGTTAGGGAGGAGAATAAGATCAAAGGAATAATTTTCTTTTGAAATTTGAATGCAATGATCCAAATGAGGACACTAACCCATATCAACCTAGGGAGAGAAATGATCCTCAAGCTAGGGCTTGCAATATCTCAGGATTCCACCGTTGCATTGTGCTCAAACTTGGAGTAACCTTTGAGAAGACCCCAGCGAAGTTGTGGACCAATTTTCAAGGTGTTTGGATGGCTACAAAAGATTTTGCTTGATGCCCTAGGTGACCTACTAGGGTTAGGCCTAGAATTGGAAAAGATGAGAAAAAGGGGTAATTTTGACCACCAAAGGGATACGAGGATCAGTGCCTTGCTTCTTGGGCTTAATAGAGTCAAGATGCACCTAGATCGAGAATTTTCACATGCTAAATAGCCCTAGATGACTTTCGCTAGACTTTCAAGGTGCAGCAACAAGGTCATTTAGATATTTATTCTTCAAATTGCAAAGGAAATGAATTTTCGAGGGCTTTCAACCTATAAGGTGCCTCTAGGAACATTCACCCACTCCCTTAAAGAGCAACGCCTGCATTGAATCATGTATTCAAGGTTTCCAGAAGAATTTCTCATTACTTTAACCCATACAAGAATAATGATAACAATAACATGTAGCAGACAAGTAAGATAACAAGAATAGCATTAAAATTTCATTTACATGACATCAAGAGAGAGTATATCCATTCATCAACTTTGCATTATAAATAAACTCCAAAGACAATAGCGAAAATCCAAACGTCATAGTGCATCCAAAAACTCCAAAAGTTTCGTCCTAGAAACAACTGCAAAAATCTCCCAACAGAGACTAATCCAATCCAAGGGGTAATGAGAGGAATGAATGAGCCTCTCATCTATTTATATCCTTCCTAAAGGGTTTGATTTGCCTAATTAGGCCTAATTAAGCCCCAAATAATAAAATAATGTGCAATAATAACATCCCTTGGTGACAAGCCCACCAAGATAGCTCCATAATACAAAAATAAGCCTCTCAAGAGGGAGAAATAGTAAACATGATGAGTCGTTGGGCCATTGAGAAGGCCTAGTGGAGTCCAAAGTGTGCCAAGGTGAGAGAATAGATTCCAAACACAGTGAATAAGGGGTTGGCCCCTTGATATCCAAGCAAGTCACATGTGGTGTCCCCAAGTGCGTGTGAGGGCACAATGACATCCTCATGGGTCTCCAAGTGGATCGATAATGTCTGTAAACCATCTATAAGGGCTAGGATGATGACATAAGCCCTCCCTTTGTCTCCCACAGTGAGACACATCCTCATCTGGATCTTGGAACCTATGTCAAGTGTGTCGTACAAGTGTGAAGTCGGTTGGGCATGGTGATCCAGGTGCATCATCCTCATCCAAAAAGGTGGAACACGAGCAATAATTGAATGGTGTTGGGGATCCATGCTCTCTGCTATGATGGAAGCCCGTGGCTCTCTACACTCACCCTACAAGTGCCAATGTGGCCCTTTAGAGGGCTTGGACCCCATATAGGGAGACCAAACCCAAAATGGAGATCCACCTACAATCCTACATAAGATCCAATGCATCCCCTTGCCCTCCAATACAACAAATCATTAGAATAATCAAGTAAAAGAGCTTACAAATCATAGAATCAAATGGACACTTCATGGTGGCATGCCCTTCCATAGTGGGCTTTGGCATGTACTAGTGTCTCCAAGCTCAATAAGGGGGTTAACCAAAGAACCTCTTAGGTGGTTTCAGCTTTTAAAGGGGGTGACATGTCCATGGTACATCCATCAAGTGGTAGGTGGCATGTGATATAACGATGGAATGGAGTGGGGATCAGGGAAGGCTCCAAGCCACATGCCATGCTGCAAGGGTAGCTATGATAGGGGAAGCCCACACTTGGGTATATGAGTGTAAGAGGGAGTAATCGTGGCACATGAGTAAACTCGGCTTTTGTTTTTCCACCCTTCTTCATATGCCTTTTGTCTTTGATTGATTTTTCTTCATAACTACTCGGGCTCCAGGGGATGAGAGCATGATGTGCAGGATACAACAGTAGATACCCCCTTTAAGGTGGGGCAGTTCATTGCCCACCAAAGGTTGGGACAATCGCGTGTTCCTTAATGTGGAGGGGTCCCATCTAGGGCCCATAGGAACCAGAGAGATGGCCATAGATAAGGGGTAGAGCTCATGATTGGTTTTTGCCCAAGTGCTAAATTTGTATGTGTTGGCCATCTTCTGATTTTGTGGTACATTTCTTGTTGAGAGTGGTCAAATTATGTTTTTTCTTTTCTTTTTAGTTTGCATCAACCTCTGAGCATTGTTCCAGGCCCAACCCAAGGTGTGGACAAGGGGAGAGGGAGGCTAACCCCTTGTGTACCTAGCCGACAAATGAGGACCCAAATGGGAAAATTGATAAATGTGGTTAAAATGAGTGAAGGGTAGTTATGAATATGGTGTCGGGAAGTGGGACCCCCGCAACCAAAATCAAGATTTCCCATGTAGTGCTAGCCCTAAAGCTAATAGCTAGTAAAGGAGATCCCACAGGACTAAGATACAAGGCTAACCATCACATTGAGCAGAGGAGACAAGAGTACAAACCTAACCCACTCTTCCTGTCGAAACCCCCCACCAATCCATGCCCAAAAGCATCCATGATAAGTAAACAAAATTACTCAACTACACCAATGAAAAGCCATAACTTCGAAATCGGGAGGCCCACCTTCAAACATATGATCATGACAGATGGGCGAAGAACCACATGGCTCAAGTGGCGAAGATAGTGGCACATCGAGCTATCTAGTGGTTGCAAGGGGTTGTTGGCTGCCTACTGAGGACCATCTAGGAAAAAAAATTTCTCCTATGGATACTACCCACAAGTGGTGGGTAATAAATACCAAAGGGATTGGCACTGTCACATTTAAGAGGGAGTCAAGGTCTCATGTTCACCTGGAGAATGTAATGTATGTGCTTGGTCTCAAGAAAAACCTAGTTTTGGTAGTTGTACTTGAATACTGTGGATATGATGTGGTGTTCAATAAGGGGAAAGCTTATCTGAAGCATGTTGCTACTGGACAAGTAAAACAAATTGGTGTTCGAGTTAAAAATATCTACAAGCTAGAGGTAGATTTCACCATGCATGCAACTATACCTCCAGGAGTGAGGAGGGACGATGTAGAGCTTTAGTCCCAAAGTTGCAAAGATTTGGGCAAGATCCATATGAGAGCAGTAGCAGTTGCAATATACTCTTCTCATGGATCATTATCCTTGCTACAGGGGCCCACAATATTCAGTAGCAAAAGGATCAATGTCAATTAATACAGTGAAATTTTGAGCGACAGTCCAAAGGCTAGTAGCAATCAGAGACTCAAGAGACAGTTGTAGCTCAGAGACACAGTTGATTCAGTATTTTGGATGCTTCTCAGTTTCAATTGTTGCAGTAGCTACAACAACAGTGAGAGGGAGTGTTAGTTGTGTTACAGTACATTCCTCCACGGAAGCAGGATTGGGGTTGTGCAGAACCCTTTTCTTCTGAAGAGGGAGTGTTAAATTGTAGCAAGAAAAGGCTACATTGACTTGTGCCTTAGTCAAATGGAGAAATTTGCATTTCCACATCAGCAAGATGACTTGAGTTGCAGTTAACAGGAGTGACAGGGCCAAGTCACTTAGTTAAGTCAGTGAATTCGAGTTTGTGGGCAAGAAGTAGAGTTGTGCATGAGTTGATTGCTAAGATCTAGTAGTCGAGTGGAGTTATAGTTAGTGAAACTAAGTTATCTGAGCTCTAGTCATGAATAGAGTCAGTAGGAGTTCAATTGAGTAGACGTAATTGTTGTTAACTCACTGATCTCTCAGTTAACTAGTCAATTTTCTAAAAATAGCCCTAGTCATGCATGCAATTCGAATTGCCTATTTGAGTGGAGGAAAAAGGCATAATTGTATTTATTATTGTATACTATTGAGTGTACAGAGTTTGCATGTAGCAAATGAGTCATTTCTCTTGGGATTTGCGCAAGCAAATAGGAGCTTCCCTAATCCTTAGGATCAGGAATTGCACAAGGAAATAGGAGGAAGCAAGAGGCCTATTTTGCTTAGGTATTTGGCAGAGCAGACTCAGGAGGAGGAGATCAGTGTTACAGTGCAGGTTGAGCTTCAAGGATTGAAGTCGTCATTGTAATAGATCTGTATTCTCATCTGATATAACACAAACCAAGGAGGGGTTTTTCCCAGTTCGGTTCCCCAGTAAAAATATTGTGTTCATTGTGATTGAATGATTGCATGTGTTTCTATTGTATATTTTCCCTTCTGCAGATTGAGTAGAAGAAATTTGTGTCTTGATCTTAGTCTGATTTCATTAGCAGATGCAAATTTCAAGTTATTTCTACAAATCTGAGACCACCCTCTTATGAGTTGTCATTCTTATCAATTGAGAAGGTGTTGTTATCCACTGATAAGTTGTCGGTAACATCTAGATCTAGAGGTGGTCAGATCCATGTATTATAAATTTGATATCATGAGATCAATACAAGTGTTGAGAATGGCTTAAACCCTTTTCCACCAAGTTTTTGTCAAGTTTTCTATTGCTTAACATGGTACCAGACCTCTTATGGTCTTAAGGGGAAGGGGAGGTATTGTAGATCCTCATGGTAGTGAATCATGAGCAAATTTCAGCATGGTAGATCTACATACAAAGGTCAAGCAAATCTGACTTCTCAAGCAAGAAAAAGATACGAATTGATATGAGATGTCTACACCAAATTAAATTGCAGATCCACATCCATCTGGGAGCATAGTGACAATAAAGAGGTCATAGTTCTTTCAATTTTTTATTAATTTGAAGTGCAATTGACATCATTTTTGGAGACTATTTCTTGAATGTGGTATATACAGCAGAAAACAAATGGGCTGTTGATTTACAATCCACTTCTTCCACGGCATCCTCACAAAGCCTGCATTGGTATCGATTCATGTTTCAACTCAAAATATTTGCAATTTGTTTAGATCATACCTATTCTTTCACTTATCTGCTATCAGTCAGCTCTAGAAATATTTTGTTGGTTTTCCCATTATTGAGCTACCTTGCTAGGTGTTGGTGCTTTTCTTCCAGTGCTCAAGGCTTTGAATTTGGAGGTATATATGATACTTGGGCTCCCGGCGGTGGAGATGTAAGAAAAATTACGAACCTGACTCTTAACCCCAGTGCTATATTAGGTTATTTACCCTCAAGCAATCTGCCAGATCAGTCTACGTATAGACTGGCCTCAGTATGTGCCATTTGAAGAGCCACAGTTTGTTACCCTTGATAAGAAGACGGCTGATTGAAAAGAAGGAAACACTGCCACATGAAGACAGAAATCGTGTTGCTATGTTACTTTTTCCTTTGTTTCATGATCTGCATTTGGTGTTTTGGCTCACTGAAGAATTGTGAGATCTATCACTAATAGAGGCTTGATCTACAGTTGAATAGAAAGATCTGAGGTCTGAGATCATGTTCGGATCATAGATTCGTGTGAAGATCAATTTGCGTCTCTTGCAGCTAATAACTGTTTCTCATAAGTGTGACTGAGACTATCTCTCAGATCCAAAAAAAGCCTCACATAAGAAAGTCAAAAAGCGACCAGTGCTACTATCAAAGAAGCCAATCGGAAAAGCCATGCCTGAAGTGCCACTGCCACTGTACTATAAGGGTTATGAGGTATTACTAATCTCTGTTTTTCTTCAAATGTGGACTCCACCATCTATGAGAGAAAAGTGAAACAGGAAAACCCCCCTAGAGTCATATTTGGTTTCCGGAAAATGCAGAAACAGTAAGTACAGCAATAACTATTTCCAGAAGGTTTCTGTAGATATCCACTGAAATCAACAGCCGATGCATTTTCAGACCAGTGAATGGAAACAGCTTAGATGTCCATGAAAGGAATGGAATGGTTCCACCTTTAACGCCGAGGTATCTTCTTTTTGTTGTTTCCTCGTGACATTTATCCCATAGCTAATCATACATGAAACAGATCTTATATATATCCAAGTCATTGATCCATAAAGTAAGAATATTAATGAAAAGCATGTGTACTTTGGCACTAATGCATGTTTATTTTATGGAAATCACGCTACAAAGATGACTCTTGGGAAAAGTTTACTTTAAGGAAACTTGGCAGCTTCAAACAAAATTTGTATTTGAAGATAGAAGTTAAATTTGATTGTAAGCCTATTTGTGATATTAAAAATATAAATATAAATTAAAAAAATAAAAATAAATAAACAAATCCAAAACAAAAGGTGATTATAAGTCATTGTAAGTCCGTTTGTATGAAGGTGATGTTTCTAAAAGGAAGAAACATTGGGCTCTAGTGGATATTGAATAGATCCATTCTTTATTTTTCCCAAAATGTGACGTGTGGCATGAAAATTGCAACAAAGCCAACGAAGACTCCTCATTGTTTTTGGGCACACCATTGTAATTGAAAAAAAAAAAAGATACTTATAATAAAATCAATTTCTCTTGACAATTGTCCTAGACCTGTCCTGAAATTCCGATATGGGAATGGAACGGTTCCACCTTTAACTGCAGAGGTATTTTTTTATTGCTATTTCCTCAAGACATTTATCCCACAGCTGTCATACATGACACAAATCTTATTTATATCCAAGTCGTTGATCCATCAAACAAGAAGATCAAAGAAAAGCCTGTGTACTTTGTCACTAATGTATTTTTATTGTATGGAAACTAGCTACAAATATAATTCTTGGGAAAGGTTTACTTAAAGGAAACTTGGAGGCAGTGAGAGGCAGAAGAGGCTCAGTGTAGAGGCAGTGAGAGGCAAAAGAGGCTCACGAAGAGCCACGTCATCCTACTCAGCCAAGTAGATGTGACGCAGTTGGCCAGAGGAGCGATTCAGCCTTGCCAGGATTGCACAGAGCTAAGAGGCTCAATTTCTTCAACTATTGGGGCCTAGGGAGTTGTGCGCAGATTGTGGGTTGGGAAGTTGGTGGGGTGTTGTTGCTATCGAAGCAAAACAGTACCTAATGGGGCATAACCAAGGTAGAGGGAGCCACTGCCTTGAGGAATTTCTAGCCAAGAAATTCAGATCCGAGTTGCAATTGCAAAGAGGATCGGAGAGAAGTAGATCAACAGTTGGCGGGAAGACTTCTAGGAGGGAAGTCGAGACTCGGAGGGAGACTAGGAGAGAACTTCCAGGAGGGAAGTCGAGACTCAGAAGGAGTCCAGAAAAGGAGCAGAGATGGCAATGAACGGACTGAGGGATCAGGACAGGTTGGACGGGGCCTCCGACTTTGTCATCTGGAAGGCCAAGATCTTGTCTGTTCTAGATAGACATCACATCAAAGGCTTCGCCTTGAGAACCGTGGCTATCCTAGTTGACCCAGCTGATAATGAAAGATATGAGGATGCAATGGCAAAGGCAAAGTGCATAATCCTTGATGGGGTCAAGGATCATGTAGTACAGCATATTGCCGAGAAGAACACAGCAAAGGAGATGTGGGATACCTTGACGACATTATATCAGGGCACTTTTGTGCAAAGCAAGATGTTGTTGGAGAATCGATTGCGGTCGTATCAGATGCAAAAGGGGGAGCAGATAGATCTATACCTCAGCAGGTTGCAAGAGATTCGGGACCAACTTACTTCCATAGGGGCCACGCTGGATCAGGAGTTCATGGTGAGGACCGCCCTGAATGCAGTCTCTGAAGATTGGAAGACATTTGTCCAAAGTATTTTGGGCAGAGCTACTCTTCCAGGATGGGAAGAGATGTGGGCATCTCTTCGCCAAGAAGAGATCAGACGGCTGGCCAAGGCAGGGAGTAGTAGCAAAGGAGGTCAAATCAAGAAAGAGGAGAAGGAGAATGCAGCTCTGGCATCTGCGAGACAGCAGGGGAAGAGGAAGAAGAAGTACATCTCCAAGGTAAAGTGCTTCCATTGTGGGGAACTGGGTCATTATGCAACCCAATGTCCCAGGAAGAAGAATAAGGGAGAGGCTTCTGACTCCAAGGCAGCTCCAGCTAAGGCGGAGAAAGAAGTCAAGACGGATGACGACTGTGCCATGAGTGCTCATGCACCTCTAGAGAAGGGGTGGGGTGACATCGCACTGTAGTCAAGAGAAGAGTATTATTGGGATATATTAGGATCAAGTATTACAAGTAGGAATAAGATATAGGATCTATTGTTTAAAGTCTAACTCAGCTCTAACTACAAGAAAGGGTCTTTAGATCAACATATATCTTTACGGGAGCCCTGAGTGACAGTAGCAGGATGACGGATGTCGGTAGAAGCAAGATCCGAATGGAGCAACAAGGCAGTGCTAGAGTGCAGGGGTTTGTGGCAGTACAGTGGGGGTTGCAGCAATGCGAGAGGCACAGAGATAGTTGCAGCAGTGCAGAGAGGCGTAGAGGTGGTTGCAGTAGTGCAAGAGGCACAGAAGTGTTGCAGCAGCGCAAAGGCAGCAAAGGGAGCACAGGATAGTAGCAGAGGTATCTTCAACATCAGGGGGCTTCTAGACTGACAAGGATGTCAGTAGTTGGGTAGATCAGTTACTCACTTCTCGGTAACTAAGTTGTAGTGCAGCAATTAGCAGTGGTAGTGCTATGGGCAGCACGACGCAGCATTTTGAGAGAGAGTTGCAGTGCAGATGCAGTGTTGGGAGGAAGGACCAGCAGTAGCACGGATGCAGAGGGAGTCGTAGTACAGATGTAGCAGTGGATGGCAGAGCCATGGGTAGCAATACAAGATGCAGCAGTGCAGTGGATGTAGGGCAGCAGGCCCAGCATCAGCACAGGTACCGATGTTGGAAGACCAGTGTGATGCTCAATGGTGGAACAATAATAGAACAAATTCCTCGCTAAGAAGGAGTGTTGATTTGTGGTAGCATCGGATGTGCTCTAGCCATGAAAATTGGTGGAGAGGTTAAAGCACATGAGATCTCCAAGACCCAGAAATGGTTTGGGGAAATTCCACCCAGTTAGAGAGATATTAAAATAAATTAATATTTTTTAATGGAGTTCCTAAGTCTAAACTTTAAAAATTAAAATATTAATGGGTATTAATATAAAACTGGGTGAGAATGTTCTAAATGACATGGATCAAGCCAAATCTAATCTTAACCGTTGATTAAAGACTTAATCTTGGTCAATGAAGACTCAATAGAAAAAGTATAAGAGGAGGCTTGAGGGTCAGTTCGAGATACACCAAGATTGATCACTTAGTTCGATTTTCTGGAGCAAGGTTTGCTAAGAAAATTCGAACAAGTGATATGAGTTGTAGCGAGGGGCAATAAGTACATAGCAGAGAGTCAAAGATAGTGCCAGAGGGCCAACGCAGTGATTGAGGAGGCTATGCAAAGCCAGCAGGAGCCACGCAAAGACAGCTAGAGGCTGCGCAGAGGCTAGTAGGGCTTGCGCGGGTGACACAGATTGCCAGAGAGCTAATGCAAAGAAGCAGAGGGTTGAAGCAAGGGGGTTCCAGAGCTACGCAGAGGCTAGCAGGGTTGATGCAGAACCTTGGAGAAGCGTAGGAAGGTTTTTTGTGGGGCAAACTAGTGTTGAGAAGTTGAATATCGACTTCCGAGAAGAGGTATCGCTGCCAAATAGAAATCTCTGTTGGGTGAGCCAGTTTGGCACCCTAGTTGTACTCAATAAAGCTGCTTAATAATAAAACCCTCAGAACTGCTGCAACGGTTTTCCCAAATTGGGTTTTTCCAGGGATGATTGTCCAAAAATAACGGTGTCCCTTGTGTGTTTGTCTATTATTTCAGTTGATGATCTGTAGATGAGTTGAGATTGCATTCGTGTTTATTTTCAATATTTATATCGTTAAATAACTTGTTAGGGAATAAACAAGTAGGTGAAATAATCCAAATAATGCAGGAAGAATTTCTAACATGTTAGACTTAGAAAATTCAACAGTTGTCGCCCGGATTGTACATGCACCGCGACAACTGCTCAAGACGAGGGTTGTCACTCTGATCCCCGCCCACTCCGTTCTAGTTATCTCCCAACAGCAGGCTATGGGGGGTAGTCACAAGTTGAAAATCAACTTGTTTGGCAGACACGAATGAGTGGCTTGGTTACTTGGTTAGATTTAGCAAGATTAATGATTAGATTAGATTTTAAGTACGAGACCAGCGCCTTAATGGAGTCACAATTTTTGCTTATGGTAAATTGAAACCAAGTAACCGGATGGACACCCGCTGCTTGAATGATTATCTAACTTATATGATATGCAAGTCATAGGACCTACATGAGATGCAATGATCTTGGTTGATTTTAATTATATGCCTAATCTAAGTATGGTCTTGCCTTAACTATTTTGACATTGGGCTCCAAGGTAGATTGTGGGAAGGAGGCCAATAGGAAGCAGTCTAGGCCATAATTAACAATACCTTTTGTTGTGCTCCTATCACCTAATGCCTCCGGCACTGCAGAGATTGTGGCTCTGACGAGTGCAAAGTCACCGTGTTAACCACCGAAGAGTTGCCAAGCCCCTCAAGCTAGGTGAGAAGGGTTGCCCTAGATTTCTATCAACCTGGCTTATGCTAGGAGGTAAGTTTTAATGCAAGCTAGATCTAGGATGTTTATGCAAGAGATTATGAGTGAAATTATCTTGAGTTAGGATTGTTTGAGATACTTAAGTGCTTAGCGTGAATTAGCTTATAACGAGAGTAACTAAAAAATGATGCAATGACAATCTTGAACAAGATAGATTGCTTTAGAGACACAAGTGCACAACTTCAACAAATTCTTACAAGATGTAAAATGTCAATTTTTCAACAATGTTCGATATCACTTTAAGATAAATCAATCACCATTCACAAATGAGCGGCCTAGTTACTTGGTTAAATTTAGCAAGATTAATGATTAGATTAGATTTTAAGTATAGGACCATTGCCTTAATGGAGTCACAATTTTTGCTTATCGCAAATTGAAACCAAGTGACCAGATGGACACTCGTTGCTTGAATGATTAACTAACCTATATGATATGCAAATCCTAAGACCTATGTGAGATGCAGTGATCTTGGTTGATTTTAATTATATGCCTAATCTATGTATGGTTTTCCCTTAACTATTTTGAAGTTGGGCTCCCAGGTAGGTTGTGGGAAGGAGGCCAATAGGAAGCAGGCTAGGGCCTGATTAACGATACATTTTGTCGTGCTCCTATCACCTGATGCCTCCAGCACTGCATAGACGGTGGCTCTAACGATTGCAAGGTCACCGTGTTAACCACAGAAGAGTTGCCAAGCCCCTCACGCTAGGTGAGAAGAGTTGCCCTAGATTTCTATCAACCTAGCTTATGCTAGGAGGTAAGTTTTAATGCAAGCTAGATCTAGGATGTTTATGCAAGAGATTATGAGTGAGATTATCTTGATTTAGGATTGTTTAAGATACTTAAGTACTTAGTGTGAATTAGCTTATAACAAGAGTACTTAAAAAATGATGAGATGATGATCTTGAACAAGATAAATTGCTTTAGAGACATAAGTGCACAACTTCAACAAATTCTTACAAGATGTAAAATGTCAATTTTTCAACAATGTTCGATATCACCTTAAGATAAACCAATCACCATTCACGATAGTCAAATGAAAACTTAGATGCCAAGACTCAGAATGATTACCAAATACAAAGATGTCAATTAGATTCCAATTATCACAAGATCAAATCTAGAGCTTAAATGTAGTAGTGTTTCAGAAAATTTCAACGCTTATTAGTGTTATGACAGCAGTAAAAAAATCACTCTCAATTTTAAAATTTGCTCAACACAAAACTTTCCAATGACCATCAGAAGTAAATTTATGTGTCTAGCTCATTTTATGATGATGTATTCAGTAATATTTCAGATCTGTAATAAGTTATTACAGCAGTAAATTGACCTACAAATCAACAAGCTAGTGAAGTTACAATCAATGCCAAAATTGCCTAGAAATAGGAAAAATTACCGGAAACTAAAAATTTCAAGTTTTAAACCCTTATTAAGTGTATGCTTCAGAAATTTCAGATCTGAAAACTTCAGTTATGCAATAAATTTCAGCAAGCATAAAAATTAGATCTAGGGTGCCCAAGTGGACAAAATTTAGGGAATCAATATTTTGCAATTGTAAACAATGTTCGCCATGTAACATGTGATTTTAGGGCTTAATTGATGTTGATTTAATTGTTGTAATAAAACAGAGATAAAACTAGGGTTTAGAAGCCAGACCCTAGGCTTCAAGCCTTGTAGAAGCACTTTCCCAAGTGGCCCAAAAATTTTGGATGAAGATGCCACATGAGTATCATAATTTTGGAGACTTGAAACCTGCAAAACCACCAAGGAATCAGTCTTATGAAAATTCAGATGAGAGCTTAAGGCCGATTAAGGCAGAAAATTACCAAGGAAGGCCAGCATTGGGGGATAAAGAGGCTAGGAAGGCAGATCGGGGGCTGAAATGACAAGAGGATGCTCAAAAGGGCTAACATTGGAGGAGGAAAAGGCCTCAAGGCTGGACGCTGGCCAAAGAGGTCTGAAAAGCTACCGTTTAAGGGCCAAAAATCCCACGGCAAGCCTAGAAGGTGGTTGTCTAGGGTGAAGGAGGCAGGCCTAGGCCTCTTAGGTGCACAGCTAAGCCTAAAAAGGCTTAATACCCATGAGGCAGAGCCAAGAAGGGAAGGTCGAGGCCCCTAAAGGCTACAGACAGCCCTAAAAGGACCTAAAAATATGACGTCGGGGGCTTTAGGAGTGACGTTGGCCCTCTGGAAGCTGATGCGGGGAGGAGAGGAAGCAACGCTAGCCCTAGGAGGGTTGGATCTAGGCCCAGGAGGCTTGAAAGTGAAACCCTTGCTTCAAAAAAAAAATCTCTTCCGAATCCAAATTTCGACCGCAAAATCTTTAGTGAATAGCCTGCAAAATTGTCTAGAGACTAGATTTTACCCTCAAGGGCCTAGATCTAGCTCTTTTTCCACTTGATCCCTTGATCCAACCTGCAAAAATGAAAATAAAGCACTCAAGCCCCGAATATATACAAAACACTAAAAATCCCCAAAACCCAAGTTAGAAAAAATAATTTACAAGTTAGATATACAAAATTATTCACAAGATTTACAAATATACAAGGGTTTTGAAAAATTTAAAATTTTGAAATACATTTTTATGGAGTTTTTTCCTTTGAAGAATGGCTAAAAATACTTAAGAAACCCCAATGTATACTATAGCCTTAGCGAAAATTTAATCCACCATATAAATATTTGGAATCCAAACAGCAATGATTCTTGCCCAAGTTTGTGAACTTGGAGGCCGAGGAACGAAGTATCTGCAAGCGCTATGAATTTATCTCAAAAACAATTTGTTATATCACATGGAAAATCAAACCACCTAAGATTACCCCAAGGCTATTAATAGTATGGTTTTATCTTCATCTAATGAAAAAACAAACCTTACCACTATTCAGCACAACATAGAGATGTCCGTAGTCAAAACATACCACAAATCAATAAGCAAAAACACCTTGAATTGCACCCCAAAGTCTTTATTATGATTGAAAAAATAGTTCCCAACGAGACAATAGTTACAAAGTTGTTTAAGCAACAATCTTCTAGCCAGAGATCAAGATGCTAGAGACTCAAATGACTCTCTAATTTATAGATTTATGTTTCAATAGGAAAAATAACAGCTAGTTTCTTTGATCCTTGTCAAAATAATTTTGGTCATTGATAAACACTTCAAGATCTTTTAATCTTGGCCCTTGATTTTTTTATTTTTGAGGAATTTTCGAATTTACCATTTAATTCCATTTTTATTAGTTCAAAATTAATTATTTTGAGCTAATTTCCTAAAAAATTTGACTGACTTAACCACCAAAGTCCAAGGGTCCAAATTTTCTTGAAATATACAATATTCCATTGGTGGAAGACCTTTAACATTTGATTCATTTAAGACCCACGAATTTTCCACTTGGAGAATTATTTTTCCTAAGACAGTTTAATTTTGACTCTATCAATTAATTTTCTGGCTTAAGGTTTAATTTTACTTTGCCAAGAAATTTAAGTAATTTACACATGAGGGGATTTAATATTTTTCCACTCTCTAATACAAAAGATTTTACACTTACAACCCTCAAAGGGGAAATACACATTTGGCTTGGACCCTCAAGACACATAACCCATCTACGACACTATGATTTAATAAATCGAGTGATTTGTAATAAAATAATTAAGCCAACTAGGACTCACCTAAAATTTTGAGATAAATTTCACCCTAGCTTTGGGGTTTTAAGTTGGAGGGAAAAAACTATTCTGATTAGCCGTGTCTAGAAACACAAGTAATCAACGAGGTTTAAAAACCTCCTAGGATGAAATTCTTCATCAAAATTATAGGCTTACCTAGGTTGTTACATATACTCAAGGTCTTACTAGGATCATTTACATCATATAATTTGCAGAATGGGTTTACAACAACATGTACACTGCTGATAGATGACCCGATCATGTTGAAAAAATTGAGTACTTCCACTTCCTTGGAACTTTGACCAAATGTGTGCAACATGTCCCAAAACCTTTTTTAGGCAAGATACATGAAAAACCTTACGAATGTGAGAAGAAAGAAAAATCTAACCCATACGCCTCTTGTTTAATCCTATGAATAATCTTGTAGGCTCCATAAAATTTTGGAGCCAATTTTTTATTCTTCTTTTGCTTTTGTGTAGATTGCTTATAATATAAGGTTGTAGTCTCAAAAATACCCAATAACCCTCCTCAAATTGTCTTTCACTTCAACGTTGATCTACTTGTTGCTTCATCATTTTTGCACCATTTGAAAATTTTCTTTAATAATTGGCAAAATTTCTTTAGTCTTCTCCATATGTGATTATATTGCTTGTACTTTGCATTTATCTTGCAAAAGTTATAAGATACTAGGAACTGGATATCCATAAAGAGCCTCAAAAGAGAGCATTTTAGTTAGACATGTCATAGGTGGTATTATACCACCATTCTACCAGAGGAAGCACTTCACCCATTGAGATTTCTTGTTTGAAAAATAGCATCATAGATAACCCTCTAAACATTTGTTAACTATTTCTATTTAACCATATGTTAAGGATGATATGTTGAACTCATAGTTAGTGTTGTTCCACTCATCTTCAATAATTCTTTCCAAAATTTCCTTAAGAATTTTGGATCTCTATCACTTACTATTACTTTAGGAAAACCATGGAGTATATGAATTTTCTTCATGAACACCTCCGCCACTTGTTGTATATGTACTTTGAATTCCACAAAAATGTGCATATTTTCTGAGTTTATCAACAACCATAAAAATGGCATCCTTACCTTCAGATTTTGAGAACCCTATAATGAAGTCCACTGGTATCTCTTACCATCCTTGATTAGATATTTGTAATGGTTGAACTAACGTTGGAGCTTTTATTGTCACTCCTTTATTTCTTTGGCAACTCTTACATTCTCGAGCAAAAATTTTAATATCTTTCTTTATATTTGTTGCCACACAATCTAGTAAGGGAACCTATGGGACAATTACTAGACCAAGTAACAACAATGGGACAAATACACACTATCACCTTAGTCGATGTCCCCTACTCTTTACGGACTTTCACCAATTAGAGGAGTCCCAGAAGAAGAGGAATCACTTAAAAAAGGAAGGATCAATGATCTATGTGTGAAGTGATTCAACCAAGCCTATTCAAGGAGAGGCACAACAATGGTTCAATGCTTCTAGGAAGCTAAAGGCTCTCCAAGAAAGACCTAGGATGGAGATCAAGACTCAGGGCTTGAAATTTGCAATCATGATAGGTATGCCTAGAGTCAAGACTCCGAAGGTGAGATAGGACCTCTCAAAAAGGTTGTGAAAAGGTTTGACACTTCAAATAGGCTTTTCGCTCTTCTTGAGAGACCTAATAAGAGTTTGTTGGGAAATCAATGTGTTGTCCCACAGAATGTCTAGGCACCGCGACAATGGCTCAGATTGGGGGTTGTCACCCTAATCCTCAATCTCTTCGTTTAAGTTGTCTCTCAATAGCAGACTGAGGGGGCTAGACCCTACGAAAATGGAATGAAGGACAACTAGTTGGGAACCAACCACTTCAGGAGACACAGTGACGCAACCAACTACTTGATTTAGATTTAACAAGACTTATATGATTCGATTAGATTTAGACGATTGATACCAGTACCTTATGAAGTCAATTATCTTGCTAGAAAATTTAGGACCAAGAAATTGATGAGCAATTCCTGTTTGGATGAATAACTATCTTATATGAAATGCATATCCTAAAACTAATGTGAGATGCAGGAATCTTGGTTGATTTTAGTTAGATGACTATTCTAAGTTTAAACCACTCAATCCTTTCTATATCGAGCCTGATTTCGTAGTAAGTGGCAGAGAGAAGATAAAGTGAAGCACACTAAAGTGTGATTAACGATACCTCTCCTGAAAATCTAACATACTTGGTGCCTCCGGTGCTGAAGAGAGTTGTGGCTTTGACAACTACAAGGTCACCGTTTTAAGTACTATTAAAACCAGGTCTCTCAAACAAACATGGATGGGTACCTATCCTTTATCGACCAAGCTTATGCTTGGAAGTAAATTCTAACTATGCAAGGCTAACTTAATATGCAAATGCACAAGATGATTAAAAATGGAGCGAGATGAAGCTAGATCAAGGATTGAAAGCGCTTATGTCAAGATTTATTTCTGAGTTGTATGCCAAAGCCTCAATAAATATTCAATTCACATGAAAATGACTGAAAAATAAACTTCTTGAAACATTCAGCTTAGCAATGTGCTTACAATATCAGAGTACAATGCCCAATATGAAATTAAATCACAAGCTTATCACTTCAGTTTATCTAGATTCTTTCCAATGCAATTATAGCTCAAAGAGAACAAAAATTTCTTCGCAATTCTTCAATATCACCCTCAAGATAATGCCAATTATATAGAAGCTCAAAATTTAAGCTCAAAATATTCAATTTAGGAAACAAAAGATATGCAATTTTCCACAAGTCCACAATAGAGTATTCAATAATTACTTGAAAAAATTCTCAAAATTAAATATGCAGGAAATATCCAATAATTTCAAGTAAATAGATCCACACTTAAAGCGATTAAAGATATTTAAAATCTAATGTCAGTTATAATGAAACTTAGCATGCAAAAGACTTGAGCACTTAAATTTCAAAAATTAATTACCATGAAATTCAAATGCTAAACACTTCAAGAAACTTTGGAATTAAAATGATTTTCTTAAGTAACCCAAACCCAAGAAATTTCCTCCTATAGTCAAACCTTAGAGATATTAAAAAATTTAAATGTGCCATGACTATATAGCAATTTAAAAAAAAATTACCACCACAACCCTTATCCCATAAACTCAAGAGGACTGGGACTTTTAAATCAAATTAAAGTTGTTCTTTAAAATCCTTTTAAAGTTAAATGTAATAATGTTTGTGAATTAAAATTTTATGAAAGGGGCAAAATAAATTTAATGTAAAAGAAAACAAATCTTAGATTTTAAAATTTTTATTGGCCAAAGGCCACTTAAAAACAAAGCTTAAATCAAAATTTTAATTCTTTTAATGGGTCAAAAGGCCACATTAAATTGAAAGACGTTAAGGTAAGTCTTATAAAAAAATAGATTTAATTCCTTTTGAACGGGTTAAGACTTACCAAAAAAAATTAAATCAAAGTGAAAACGTTGAGCGAAAGAGTAAAAGTCGACAGTGAAAAGGTGTAGGGTTTTGAAGGAAATGACGGCAGAAGAGGAAGCGTTGCAAGTCAAGGAGAGTAAAGGAGGCAGATGAGACGAGGAGCAAAGAGGAGCACGTGAAGGTGAAGGAAGGTCGAGCTAGGGCCGCAACAGGGAAAGTTGAGGGAACAAGAGACTACGAGTTGAGAAGAGGATGCAGGGAAGATGGGAGATGCAACGAATGAGAAGGCTGCAGAAATGTGAGACTCACGCAGGCAGAGAAAAGGGGAAACGAAAAGCGCGAGGAAGGAGGATGAGAGGAGGAAAAATAATGCATAAAAGAGGGAAAATCGCAGAAGGAATGAGGGAAAGGCAACAAAAACGCAGCAAGGAAAATGATTTCAAACAGAGGATGGAGGGCTCAACAAGGGGTTAGTCCCTTAGTTTTAAAAAAAAAAATATGAATCAAAAATATTTGCCCAGAAATTTATTGATTTCACAGAAATCCCTAAAAAAAAACCAAATATGAACTCTTCCCTGCAAACAAATTGTTTTTGAGACAAGACCCAAGGCCTAGATCTGTCTCAGATATTGAAAATTCTCCTTAAAAAACCTTCAGATCCGCACCTGCAAAATGGAAAACAAAAATACCAAGATTCCGATATATACAGAAAATAAATAAAAACCCAAGACCCAAATTCTACAAAAAAAAGAAAAAAAAATCTCAGATCTATACAAATGAGTTATAAATCTATCAGATCTGAGGAGTATGAGTCCAACTCCGCTCCCAGATTTGTAGATCTAAAGCTCTTCCTAGCTAGATCTATCAATTTTGCACAAGTTATAAAAGATATTTAAAATTTTTAATAAGGTACTAGCCTAGAAACACCCTGTAGAAAAATAGATCGTTAAATAAATCCTAAGGCTTTGATCAAGTAGGCTTTTCAAAAATTATGCTTTTAGAGTCCGTTGGTCCAACCAAGGACTATCCCCAAATGCTCAATTAAAATTCGAATGATCTTCTGCAAACACTAGATCCAACTGTCAGATCAAGTAAAGAGATAAAATAACAATATAATTTTCAAGAACTAGAGATACCTGTTAATTCAATCAAATTAAAATTGTTACCCTAGATCCAATAAACTGAACAAGATACCTGTGCACAGATTATTCAACGAGAGATATTGATTGACAATTTTCAAATAATATTCAACACAAAAATTTAAAACAATATTACCATAAATTCAAAAAAAATGAACACCACCATCAAATGAAACCCTAAAGGCTTTTGCATTATATTCCCATAAATATTACAAGAGAGCTTCGAGAGCTTAGTACACGATTCAAAGATCGGATAGAATAGACTGACACCGACCTCTAATTTATAGATAAATTCTCCAACGACTAGTTGGCTTGATCCCTGTCAAATTAATCTTGACCGTTCATAAAGATTTAATTAACCTTTAATCATCACCATCGAAATTATTTACTTTTTGAGGAAAAATAGATTTTTTTATTTAATTGATTTTTAATTAACTCGAAATTAATTATTTTGAATTAATTTCCTCAAAAAATTGACTTTGACTTAGGGGTCCAAACTTTCTTTATTTCTTCAATATTCTCTTCCTCGAGGACCTCCAAAAATTAATTCTTCTAGAACCTGCGAATTTTACCTTTGGAGAAATTAATTTTGACTAGGACACAATTTATTAAATTTTTGGCTTAGGATTTTAATTTAATTTTACCAGAAAATTTAACTAATTGACAGATGAGGGAATTAATAATTTTTCCAACCCTCTAATATTTAGCCATGATGTCTAATTATGAGGGACCATGCACTAATTATTTTTTACATGAAGATATTACAATTTAATACATGAAAGGGGAATACCCATTCATTAGAAACCCTCAAATATCTACCCAATTCTATGACTCAAAATATGATCTAGTAGACCAAGTAATTGGTAATAAAATAATCTAGCCAATTACCTAGGATTATTCCCAAATTACTTTTACAAGGACTCGATAAAAAACACTATGACTCACTTAATATCTTGATGACAAAATCCACCCTAGCTTTGGGGTGAGGTTGGAGGGAAAAACTCTACCGATCATCTGTGTCTAGAGACAAATGAATCAGTGAGACAAAAAACCTCCTAGGATAGAAATCGTCACCAAAATAGTATGTTTTCCTAGGTTGTTACATACATGATGGTCTTCCTAAGATCATTTACATTATAACCATGCAAAATGGGTTAACAAATTGTTGACTGATGATGAAATCTGAAATGATGCGAACACTTGAACATGTCAAATCCCTTTTGCGAAAAAAGGGGTGTATTGCTATGGCGTCATTGACACTAAGTGGTCAACATCTAGCTCTACTGTGGGACACTTTGCTTCATCGAAAGAATGTGAGAATCTAAAATCTGCACCCAAGCAACACACAAAATTACATAAATAGCGTCCATCCAAATATCATCATATAACATTAAGCACATGAAATAAAAGCTCTTGTAAGTTGTAACCATCAACAATTCTACTAACATGAAAAGTAAATCTAATCCTAAAACAGAAATGAAATGCTAAAATGTCAAGGTGTAGGGTTAGAAATACAATACAAAGGATGCCCCATGGCATCAAATGTCATCTCTGAAGAACAGCTTGAGCATTTGGCCATTTGCAGGTAAGTCAAGTGGTTCACTATCCAATCTGCTCAAGTGGAATGAATTGGACCCAACGATGTCTCAGATAATGTACGGTCCCATCCACAAACTATCAAACTTCTTATGTTTTCCTGGCTTTTCATTCTTGTGATCCCAAAGAAGTACCATATCTCCAACCTGCAAAGATCTAGATCGAGATGATTTATCACATCTTTTCTTAATGTTAGATTGACTTTTACACATATTATTAAAAGCTTTCCTACGAGTTTCATCCAACTCCACAATCTGATCAATTATGTTTTGAACAACATCTTGATCAGTAGAAAAATGCTGAAAGAGTTGATAAGCTGGCAATTTAAAGTGCACAGTTAAAGTTACATCCAAACCATAAACTAATTCAAAAGGATTTTTACCAGTAGCTTTGTTTTTCGTAATCCTATCTGCCCACAAAGCATTGATTTTACTGTCCCAAGATCGCTTATTAAATCCTACTACCTTCTTGATAATGATTGTAAAATTTTTGTTACTTGATTCAGCAAGGCCATTACCCTGAGGATAGTAATTAGATGAATGAGATAAAACAATGCCATACTTGAAGCAAAAAGATGAAAACTTTGAAGAACTAAACGCCTTGGCATTATCAGTAGTGATCTTAACTAGAACACCAAATCTAATAATGATATTATTTTCAATGAAATCCATAATGACCTTTTCAATGCCATTCTTAGCAGGAATGGCTTCTACCCATTTAGTGAAATAATCAGTAGCAGTTAAAATCCATGAGTAGCCATTGCTAGAATTTTCATGAAACTTCTCAATGAAGTACAGAGCCCAATGTTGAAAAGGTGCCTCCACAACCACAGGTTGTAAGGGCAGGGTAGCAAGCTTATGTTTCCCAATGAACAGTTGACAAGCTTGACAACTTCTAACAAACTTGTGCACATCAGAAAAAATCTAAGGCCAATAATAACCAGCTCTCAGAATTTTGTGGGCAGTAGTTCTAGCAGCATAATGACCACCACAAAATCATGAGTGAAACTCAGAAATCAACTTCTTGGACTCAATTTCATCAACATATCTAAGTATAATACCTTCATGATTTCTCCATCCAATGTCATCCTTCATCAGGCAATACTTAGTTGCTTTTAATCTAAGAGCCCTTCTTCTATGAGAAACTAAATGGTTAGAACATGTAAGATTTAACAAGTAATAAATAATATCCTTGTACCACTCATGCTCTCCCAATCTTTGCACCTCAGACAAAGATGTATCATTAAGACAAATCAAACCAAGAGCTATCATCGACCATCATTTCAGCCAAGCCTTGACCTTTGACTAACTTGGTGGGTCTAATCTCTAAGTCATATTCTTGGATTTTAGTAACCCACCTAACACAAGTCCCTAAGCAATCAGTTTGAGTTAATACATCTTTAACTGCAGAATGTGGGACAAAAGCAATGATTTTGGAATAACCCATAAAAGTCCTTAAATGCTTAAGAGATTTAACCAAGGGATGGACTTGCTTTTCCAATAAATGTTAGTACATTAGAAAATTATAAATGTTAGTAAATTATAAATTATAAATTTTACTAAATTAGAAATTGGAAATTAGAAGTGTTGCTAAATTAGAAATTATACAAAATTAGAAATTAGAAATTTTATTAAATTAGAAATTAGAAATGCTACTAAATTAGAAATTAGATATTAGAAACTAAAAATTGGAATTTAGAAATGTTCCTAAACTAGAAATTAGAAATTTGAAATTAGAAATCATAAAATGTCACTAAATTAGAAATTAGAACTTAGAAATACTACCACGTAGAATTAAAAATTTGAAATTTGAAATTAGAAATGTTACTAAATTAGAAATTACAAATTAGAAAATTTACTAAATTATAAACTAGAAATGTTACTAAATTAGAAATTAGAAATTAGAAATGTTACCAAATTAGAAATCATAAATCTTAGCAAAATAGAAATTAGAAATGTTACTAATTTAGAAATTAGAAATCGGTAGTGTAATTTAAATCATAATTTTGAAGTGCTCTACTCATGAAAGCAATAGGTTGTTCGTGACCTTCCTTATTTTTCTGTAATAAGGCACTAGTAATGGTATCTTCAAAAGCGAAAGAGAAAATCATGAAATCCTTTGAATAATCAGGACTAACTAAAACAGGAGCTTTGGCAATAGCAACCTTGATTTCTTGAAAAGCCTTTTTGTCATCTTCTTTCCATAAAAAATTTACATCCTTCTTCAGAAGACTTTGAATAGGCTTAGCTACTTCTGCGTAATTCAGAATAAATATTCTAAGAAAATTTGTTTTCGAAGAAAAAACTGAAGGCCTTTAAGACTATGAGGGAGAGGAATCTTTTGGATTGCATCAACTCTTTCAGCATCAATCTTGATCCCATCTTTGGAAATGATGTGACCAAGTAATTTCCCTTCAATTACTCCAAAAACAGACTTCGCCGGATTCAAAGAAATCCAAAACTCTCTACATTTGTCAAAAGCTTGCCTAAGATGACCTATATGACTAATAGCATCCTTAGAAAAAACTGTAAGATCATCTTGATAAATTTCAATCATTTTCCCGATTAAACCCTTAAAGGCACAATCCATAGAGCCCTTTGAAAAGTAGCCCCAACATTGGTTAATCCAAACGACATTCTAATATATTCGAAAGTACCCCATGGTGTGCTGAATGTAGTTTTGTGACGATCTTCTTTCTCAACCCATACCTGATTATATCTAGAAAAACCATCTAGCAATGACATCATTCCAGAACCAGTTACTCTTTGCAACACAGTCTCCATGTTTGGCAAAGGGTAATTATTTTTTTTACGTGCTAGATTAAGGTTTCTAAAATCGACACAAAGTCTAATTGTACCATTTTTTTTCTAACAATCACTAGGTTGGAACACCATGTTGAATACGTAGTTTGAGCAATAATTCCTGCTGCAAGCATCTTTGAAAGCTCCTTTTGAACTGAAGGAGCTAACTTATTTGCCTAAGCTTTCGACGAAAGGGTTTAGTATTTTCATCTTTCAAAGGGATAGTGTGCTCCATGACATCTTTCCTATAACTGTGTAATTCATCATAGGAAAATGCTAAAACATCTCGATATTCACGAAGTACATTGGTTAACTTTTTCCTTTCTTCGTCATTAATACCCTTACCAATTTTGACAATTTTGGGATCACTAGAGGTACCAATGTTTATTTCGATGAATTCACGTGGATCCATTTTATTTTCCTCTTTCGTCCTTGTGGCATCATGTCGATCAAAGTGTTTCTCTAAAGAAACAATATTCCTGGAAGTAAGATTTATAGTATCTTCATGATCATCAAATCCATCCTCCCTAGAATTTATCCAAAAAATTTCAAACTCATCCAAATTATCAAGAAAACGAATCACTTGTTTTTCATCATCAAAAACTTGCCAATGCTCTAAATTATCTAGAGCAGAAGGTCTAAAAATTATTTCCATTTTTATCTTATCCTTAATCAATTCATCAGATAACTGCAAAGTAGAAGCAGCTATAGCAAGCTCATCCGCCAAAATATTTTGCTCTCTTGGGATAGCTTCAAGGTCAAGGGCATCGAAGTATTCCATAATATCCCATTAAACATTTCGATAATTCCTTAATCTTTGATTTTTACATGTCAATTTATTTTTAATATGCATGATAACTAAGTTAGAGTCTCCCTTGATACTAAGTAGCTTAACTCTTAAAGCCTTTTCCAATTGAAGACCCAACAACAAGGCTTCATACTCGGCAACATTGTTGGTTGCTTTGAATTCCAATCTATAGGCAAATTTAAAAACATGACCAAGGGGAAGCTTTAATACTATTCCAACGCCTTTACCATGCCTAGATGATGCACCGTCAAAATACATGTACCACACTTTATATTTCAGATCCCCAAACTTTTCAACAACCTTATCATCGAAAGGAGCTATGGATTTAGACAAAATAGCATAATTCCCAATGTCAGATTGTTCTTTAATTATCTCATTATGGGGTCTCTTAGGATTTTCAACATGGAATCTTCTTTCGGGCTCTCTATTAAGTCTTACGAACCCATCACCTCTAGGAGAAGGAATTGTTACATATGACCAGTTCATCTGAATACTTCCTCCTAAATCAGAAGCCCATTTTCTAGATAATAACATACCCCAAGCATCAGGCACATCAATAACAACAACGTCCATAACAATCATAATGTCAAGGTAAACTAATAAATGAACTTGTAAATCCTTAATTAACCCATGAACTTCAATCTTCTTAGAATCCATGGCACATATATTGTAATAAGGCCTAGAAACTCTTAAATTGAGTTGTTCCATGACTCTCTTGGTCGTGACACAAGCTCAGGCGCCAGAATCCAGCATACAATTATTCAATTTATATCCTTAACCATCAAAGTAATAAAATATGGTTGATGATCCTTGTTATCCGAATCCATACTTTGCAAATATATGGGGGCATCTTGATAGACAGTCTCAGGAGCCTTCTGTTGAGAAATATTCACACGAGAAGCTTCAATAGATTTTAATAACTTAGCTTTTTGGGAAGGAATCTTCAATATCTCGGTGACAGGAACCCAAATTTTTGCATTATTAAATCAACATCCAATCTAGAATTTGAACCAAGGTTAAAACTTCGAGGGGGAATTTGATTTCCACTTTGATCTTTATCCCTTCTTTGATAAGTCAAACCCTTATCTTTTGCAATTTCCAAGACTTTCTCTGGAGAAGGATTTTCACCAAATAATTCAACCATCACATCCTTTTCATGATCAAAATTATTTATACTAAAGGACGATGTGGAAGGCCTGGCCCATTGACTATTTTCCGTAACCTCCATCCAATCTTCCATAGACAAAGAAAATTCTTTACCTACAACATTTATTTGATTACTCGCCCCAAACATTCCACTATCCATAATTCTTTCAACAATGGGGCAAGTAGCCTCCTCATGAAGAGCATCACAAGCCCTACAATAAGGCGAAGTTTCATCAACCAGGTTAGTAGATTCAAGTAGATTAGGCAGTCTCTGCTCACTAGATTGGCCTTTTTTTTCTGCCAAGTATTATTACTTCAATTATTATTATGATTCCTAGGTTGGAAATTATGCACTTGAGCTCTTTCCATTTAGACCAACCTAGACTGCAAAGTACGTATTTTCTTAGCATGGTTAGAGATTAATTTCGCTTGGTTAAGCTCCATGCTTTCAAGTTTTTGCAGTAATTTTTTCATAGGGTCGTCATCTGATTCTTTAATTTATTTACCCTTAGGCTCCTTTAATTTAGTTGCGGCCCTATCAAAGCCAGGAATTTCCGACTCCCCAGACGTCTTTTTATCCTTTTCAAGCTCTTCAGCTAAACTCTGAGCAACTTTATAATCACGACTCTTATCACGTCTTAATTCATAAGAAGTATCAGGATTAAAAGCATCAATGTAAAAATTTAGAAGAGATTTATTAGGAGGCTTATAATCTATAGATATTTCCTTAATAATACCATTAAATCTCTTGTTGAACTCTTCAAACGTCTCATTCTCTTTCATTTTTATGATATTGATAGCCTTAACCAGATGTCTTTCTTCTTTCTTATCTCCAAACTTTTCCTTAAAGGGATTAATGATTGATTGTAATGAGCCAAAAGAATGATCAACTTTCTCAGTAAGCCGCTCCAAAGCATCTTCTTCCAGAGATAGCACAAAAAGCTTCATTTTTACGTCCTCATGAGCAGCGTTAGCACCGTGACCCCATTTATTAATGAAATCCCTAAAATTTTGAAGATGAGATTTAACAGATATCACATTATTGCCTTGGAAATAAGGCAATTTATCCAAACCTTTATCGGGAAGGTCATGAGGATAACCTTAAATATTAGCAAAATCACAAGGAAGATATAAATCATCCATGAAGTCTTGTTGAATAAGATCAAGAAAAAGTGAATGAATATCAGAGAGGGCCTGTTGTCCGAGATTAACAAGAAGCGTACGAGAAGAGAGCTTGTGTAATCGAACCCTGAGAGCCTTCTCAGGATCAGGAGCAAGATTAACCAAGCTACTTGGATGCCTTCTAGTACAAGCTCCTGTAGAAGATGAAGGAAGTGGAGTCGCCACCGGGACAGAAATCTAACTTAGACACTCAAGATGAAAGAAGAGAAAAATGAATGAGATGAATGTATTGGTCCCTGGCAATGGCGCCAAAAAATGTTGTCGCACAGAATGTCTAGAGACCACAACGACGACTCAGATTGGGGGCTGTCACCCTGAACCCCAATCTCTCCATTTAAGCTGACTCTCAATAGCAAACTAAGGGGGGTAGACCCTACGAAAATGGAATGAAGGAGATCTAGTTGGGAACCAACCAGTTCGGGAAACACAGTTAAGCAACCAAGTACTTGATTTAGATTTAGCAAGACTCATAGGATTCGATTAGATTTAGGCTATTGATACCAGTGCCTTATGGAGTCAACGATCTTGCTAGGAAATTTAAGACCAAGTAATGGATCAGCAATTGTTGCTTGGATGAATAACTATCTTATATGAAATGCAGATCCTAAAACTAATGTGAGATGCAAGAATCTTGGTTGATTTTAGTTAAATGCATATTCTAAGTTTAAACCCTTCAATCCTTTCTATATCGATCATGATTCTGTAGTAAGTGGCAAAGAGACAATAAGGTGAAGCACACTAAGGTGTGATTAATGATACCTCTCCTGAAAATTTAACATACCCGGTGCCTCCGGCACTGCAGAGAGTTGTGGCTCTGACAACTACAAGGTCACCGTTTTAAGTACTATTAAAGCCAGGCTTCTCAAGCAAAGATGGATAGGTACCTATCTTTCTATTGACCAAGATTATGCTTGGAAGTAAATTTTACTTATGCAAGGCTAACTTAATATGCAAATGCACGAGATGATTAGAAGATGGAGTGAGATGAAGCTAGATCAAAGATTGAAAGTGCTTATGTCAAGATTTATTTCTGAGTTATATGACAAAGCCTTAATGAATATCAATGTTGCGAAAATCGTGATATTATCGCAATAATATCGGACAATCGTGATTTTTTGAATTTCGCGATATTATCGCCCGATTTTTACACTAATTTTTTTCACAAAAAATCGCAAAAAGATCACGATAACTTGAAAAAAATCGTGATTTTTCTTTAAAATCGCAATTTTTTGGGGAAAAAATCTTTGGGGTAAAAAAATAAATAAATAAATTCTCCGATTTTTTTATGAGGACCCAGGCTACCCCTATCACTAGTAGAGGACGTGGTCTACCTCCTGTAGCTCCTAGTTCTTCAACTTCTAGAGCATAGCAGAGTCCACTACCAACTCCACAAGCATTTACATCTAGAGGGGCAGAGGAAATCAGTAGTATTAGACTTTAGTTATTTGGTTCATTTCATTGTATATGACATTATGACTCATGATATGAGATACATTATTATATTTTTTGTTGATATTTTGAGGCTGAGTTGCGACTCAGAAGTCGGGACTTACTATTCAGGACATGATTCACTGTTATGTGTGATGTAGCACTAGAAATGATATTACACGTCTTATATATTAGTTCTTGTATCATATTTATGTGTCAATGTATTTATTTTATGTTGTAGATGCTTTAGATATTAAAAAAATTGAAAAAAAATGAATAATTTTGTATGTTATGATTTTTTTCCCGATTTTTACCGATTTTTTTCCGATTTTTACTATTTTTTCCGATTTTTTCCCCTCGCCGATAATATCCCAATAACAATTACTGCAACATTGATAAATATTCACTTCACAAGACAGTGGTTGAAAGATAAACTTCTTAAAACATTCAGTTCAACAATGTACTTACAATATCACAATACAATGCCCAATATGAAATTAAATCAAAAGCTTATCACTTCAGTTTATCTAGATTCTTTCCAATGCAATTATAGCTCAAAGAGAACAAAAAATTCTTCGTAATTGTTCAATATCACCCTCAAGATAATGCCAATTATATAGATGCTCAAATTATTCAATTTAGGAAACAAAAGATACAAAATTTTCCACACGTCCATGATAGAGTATTCAATAATTACTTGAAAAAATTCTCAAAATTAAATATGCAAGAAATATCCAATAATTTCAAGTAAATAGATCAACACTTAAAGCGATTAAAGATATTTAAAATCTAATGCCAATGATCATGAACCTTAGCATGCAAATGACTTAAGCACTTAAATTTCGAAAATTAATTACCATTGAAAATACAATGAAATTCAAAATGCTAAACACTTCAAGCAATTCCGAAATTAAAATGATTTTCTTAAGTAACCCAAACCCAGAAATTTTCCTCCTATAGTCAAACCTTAGAGATATTAAAAAATTTAAATGTGCCTTGACTATACAAGAATTTAAAAAAAATTACCACAATTTTTTTTTCATTTTGTGGGCCCCAAAACCCTTATCACATAAACTCAAGAGGACTTAGACTTTTAAATCAAATTTATGTCATTCTTTAAAATCCTTTTAAAGTTAAATGTAATAATGTTTGTGAATTAAAATTTTATGAAAGGGGCAAAATAAATTTAATGTAAAAGAAAACAAATCTAAGAATTTAAATTTTTTATGGGCTGGCCAAAGGCTACTTAAAAAAAAAAACTTCAATCAAAATTTTATTTCTTTTAATGGGCCAAAGGCCACATTAAATTGAAAGGCATTAAGGTAAGTCTTCTAAAAAAAATTAGATTTAATTCCTTTTGAACAGGTTAAGACTTAATAAAAAAAATTAAGGCAAAGTAAAAATGTTGAGCGAAAGAGTAAAAGTCGACAATGAAGAGGCATAGGGTTTTGAAGGAAATGACGGTGGAAGAGGAAGCGTTGCAGGTCGAGGAGTGTAAAGGAGGCAGATGCGATGGGGAGCAAAGAGGAGCACCTAGAGGTGAAGGAAGGTTGCAAAATAAATTTAATGTAAAAGAAAATAAATCTAAGAATTTAAATTTTTTATGGGCCGGCCAAAGGCCACTTAAAAAAAAAAAACTTCAATCAAAATTTTAATTCTTTTAATGGACCAAAGGCCACATTAAATTGAAAGGCATTAAGGTAAGTCTTATAAAAAAAAAAAAATTAGATTTAATTCCTTTTGAACAGGTTAAGACTTAATAAAAAAAATTAAGGCAAAGTGAAAATGTTGAGCGAAAGAGTAAAAGTCGACAGTGAGGAGGTGTAGGGTTTTGAAGGAAATGATGACGAAAGAGGAAGGGTTGCAAGTCGAGTAGTGTAAAGGAGGCAGATGCGACGGGGAGCAAAGAGGAGCACCCAGAGGTGAAGGAAGGTCGAGCTAGGGCCACGGAAGGGAAAGTTAAGGGAGGGAGCAAGAGACTGCGAGTTGTGAAGAGGACGCAGGGAAGATGGGAGATGCAGTTAATGAGAAGGTTGCGGAAATGCGAGACTCATGCAGGCAGAGAAAAGGGGAAACGAAAAGCGCGAGGAAGGAGGATGTGAGGAGGAAAAATAACGCAAAAAGGAGGGAAAATCGCAAAAGAAATGAGGGCCACGGATTATGTAGAGGAAAGGCAACAAAAACACAGAAGGGGAAACGATTTCAATGATTTCAAGCAGAGAATGGAGCACTGAACAAGGGGTTAGTCCCTTGGATTTAAAAAAAAAAATTGAATCAGAAATATTTGCCCATAAATTTATTGATTTCACAGAAATCCCTAAAAGAAACCAAATTTGAACTCTTCCCTGCAAAGAAATTGTTTCTAAGACAAGATCTTGCCATCCAGGACCTAGATCTATCTCAGATCTTGAAAAGTTTCCTTAAAAAAACTTCAGAGTTGCACATGCAAAATGGAAAACAAAAATACCCAGATTCCAATATATACAAAAAATAAATAAAACCCCATGACCCAAAATAAAATATAAACAAGAACAACAAAAAAATCTTAGATCTAGACAAGATAATTATAGATCTATACGGATAAATTCTAGATCTATCAGATCTGAGGAGTATGGGTCCATCTTCACTCCCAAATCTGTAGATCTAAGACTCTTCTTAGCCAAATCTATCAATTTTGCACAAGTTATAAAACATATTTAAAATTTTTAATGAGGTACTAGCCTAAAAACACCCTACAGAAAAATAGATCGTTAGATAAATCCTGAGGCTTTGATCAAGTAGGCTCTTCAGAAATTATGCTTTGAGAATCTATTGGTCCAACTGAGGACTATCCCCGAATGTTCAATTAAAATTTGAATGATCTTCTACAAACACTAGATCCAACTGCCAGATCAAATAGAGAAATAAAATAACAATATAATTTTCAAGAACTAGAGATACCTGCTAATTCAATCAAATTAAAATTGTTACCCTAGATCCAATAAACTGAACAAGATATCTATGCACAGATTATTCAACGAGAGCTATTGATTGACAATTTTCAAATAATATTCAGCAGAAAAAAATTTAAACCATATTACCATAAATTCGAGAAAAGGAACACCACCATCAAACGAAACACCAAAGACTTTTGCATTATATTCCAGAAATATTACAAGAGAGCTTCGAGAGCTTAGTACACGATTCAAAGATTGGATGGAATATACTGACACTGACCTCTAATTTAGAAATAAATTCACCAACGGCTAGTTGGCTAGATCCCTATCAAATTAATCTCGACTGTTCACAAGGATTTAATTAACCTTTAATCATCACCGTCAAAATTATTTATTTTTTGAGCAAAAATCGAATTTTTCATTTAATTGATTTTTAATTAACTCAAAATTAATTATTTTGAGTTAATTTCCTCAAAAGATTGACTTCGACTTAACCACCAAGGCCCAAGAGTCCAAAATTTCTTGATTTCTTCAATATTCTCTTGGCCGAGGACCTCCAAAAATTAATTCTTCTAGAACCCACGAATTTTACCTATGGAGAATTTAATTTTACCTAGGACACAATTAATTAAATTTCAATTTTATGATTTTAATTTAATTTTGCCAGAAAATTTAATTAATTAACTAATGAAAGGATTAATAATTTTTCCAACCCTCTAATATTTAGCCATGGCGTCTAATTATGAGGGACCATGCACTAAATATTTTTTACATGAAGATATTACAATTTAATACATGAAGGGGGAATACCCATTCATTACAGACCCTCAAATATCTACCCAATTCTGCAACTCAAAATATGATCTAGTAGACCAAGTAATTTGTAATAAAATAATCTAGCCAATTAGCTAGGATTATTCCCAAATTATTTTTACAATGACTCAATAAAAAACGCTAGGACTCACTTAATATCTTGACGACAAAATCCACCCTAGCTTTGGGGTGAGGTTGGAGGGAAAAACTCTATCGATCATCGGTGTCTAGAGACACAGATGAATCAGTGAGACAAAAAATCTACTAGGATAGAAATCGTCACCAAAATACTATGCTTACCTAGGTTGTTATATACATGATGGTCTTACTAAGATCATTTACATTATAACCATGCAGAATGGATTTACATCGTTAACAAATTGCCGACTGATGATGAAATTTGAAATGACGCGAACACTTGAACATGACAAATCCTTTTTGCGAAAAAAGAGGTATATTGCTATGGAATCATTGACACAGAGTGGTCAACACAATGCAAATAGATTAGGGTTTGATTCCCCTTACTTGATAATTACTTGTGAGTTATGTTGGCTTCTTTTACTTCTTTATAATCTTATCGTTCATCAAGCAATTACCATATTATATGTGTATGAAGATCACAAAACAAGAGACACAAGATGTGGGCACTATGTCAGGGAAAACCCCCCTCGAGAGGAAAACCCAGTCAAAAATTCTCTTCCTTTCAATGGTATCCTTTGAGACTCTTCACCCTAGACAAAGACCAAACCTTCCCTCCACACCAAGTCAACCTCCCAGATCTTCGACCTCTTTCCAACAGCACTTCCTTCCCAGCAACTTCAACTATGTAGCAGCTTTCGGCATCACGTAGCAACAAAACTTGGAAGACTTCAATCTCCCAAACTACAGCACGAAACAGAGAGGGAGGCTCCAAAATTTCGATTTTCTTCTTCTCCTTAAACTTGACCCAACTCGCACTTCCTTTTGCTTTCTTAGACCCACCTCACACTTCTCCAGCTTCCATAGGGATATCAAACTAGCTTGAGATGAGATGCTCCAAATGAATTTGACTTCCTTTTATTTATAGGCTCCAAATGAGGTCGAATTGATGTCCTTAGGCCAACTTGATCTCTTCTAGGCCGACTTGGTGTAGAGGTTACATAAATTATATTTGACTCAATAGCAAACCCTTTTATATTATTCAAAAGCCCAAGAAGGGTCTCTTTGAATGTACAATGACTCTATAAACTCAATATTAATCCTAGGAGTCCACAATGGGGACTTTGACTAATATAATGATGACCCAAGCATGAAACCCATGCTTTAATAAGTCATTGATACAGTAATAAAAATTCTTTTCTTTGTTCTTTTGAGAAGTACATTTTATGATAACTCAAATACATTAATGAAGACCGAACCTAGTTACATTTTCCAACACTCCCTCTTAACTAGGGAGGTATTCATTATATACAAATACAATGGAAGATCTCAAACTATATGAACAATGAAGAACTTTAGGCACTGCAATGCCATCGACTAGATTCCTGACCAGGGCAATCTATCCATTGGTATTTCATCAATTTAAGCATCGCAATGCCATGGACTAGATTTCTGACCAAGGCAATCCAAGTGGGAATAAAGTTGACTCAAGCTTTCAACCTCTCTAGGTACCAACCAACGTACTTGCTAACCACCAACCCAGGGACCTAGGTGTGTATCCACGATCAGATCTCTACAACCCACGCCACCTTCCCTACTTTAGGACCTAGACATCAACACAAAGTGTCGGCCAGATGTCCTCCCAAGCAATGCTTCACTCGCAAAGCCTCAACAAATTTCTTCCAATTTCTTATCATCAATACAACCAGCAATATCTACTAAACCAAGCAGGTTCCTTAGATATTCAAACTTCTTATTAGGAAGATTCTTTGTTAGTATGTCTGCTACTTGTTCATCTGTCAAGACATACTCCAACTTCACGATCCCATCTTGCACCAAGTTCCTAATAAAGTGGAACTTATTGTTGATATGCTTCGTTCTAGCATGAAACACTGGATCTCCAGACATATTAATACAACTTTGGTTGTCACAATTAATCACAATAGGACCCAGAGACTTCTCGAACAAATCTGTGAGAAGCTTCCTTAACCAAACAGCCTCCTTTCCTACTTCACATGCAGCCACATATTTTGCCTCAGCACTACTTAAAGCAACGGGATCTTGCTTCCTACTCATCCATGAGATCATAGCAGCTCCCCGAGTAAAACATCCTCTGGTAGTGCTCCTTCCATTGGTCTCACTGCCACCCCAATCAGAATCTATGAAGCCAATTAGCTTGACTTCCTTACTATCATACTTTATGCAGTGATATATAGTGCCACAAAGATACCTCAATATATGTTTGACAACTATCCAATGATCATGATGAGGCTCCAACTGAAACTAACTAAGAATATTTACTTAAAAACATATATCTTGCCTAGTATTTATCAGATACATTAGGGAACCCACCAACTATTGATAGGAGGTAGGATCCACGAGACTAGAGTCAAAGCCCCTCAACTTCTTGAGATTGGTGATCATAGGAGTAGTCATTGGCTTGGAATTCATCATCTCGAATTTCTGCAACAACTTGATGATGTATTTTCCTTGCCCCAAATATATCTCCCCAGGTCTCTGCCATACCTCTGGACCCAAGTAATAGTGCATCATCCTAGATCCTTCATTTCAAATTCAGTTGCCAACATCTTCTTGCATCCTTGAATTCTTCGCTCCACACCTGTGATGAATAGATCATCCATACACAGTAGAATAATGACAGGCTCATTATTCACGACCTTGATGTTGAGATTCGGATCAGTAGAACTCTTCACGAATCCAATTCTAAGTAGATGTGCATCCATCTTTGCATACCATGCCCTAGGTGCTTGCTTCAAACCATATAGGGCCTTCTTAAGTCTGCAAACATGAGAGTCCCTGCTATTAACTTCAAAGCCTTTGGGTTGTTCGATATACACTTCCTCATCAATGGTCTCATTCAGAAATGCGGTCTTCAAATTTTTGAAGAAAGGGTAACTAGGTTCGGTCTTGATAAAGACATTGTAATTATGATTTTTGTAAACAAGAAAATAAATTTATTATTTTGCTTGCTTCATGGGTTTCATGAGCAAGAATTTTTATGTATAGATGGCTCCCATTGAGAGCCTTAGGATTTATCTTTAAAGGTCAAAGAGACAATGTCATGAAGAAGCCTTCTTCGGCATGTATCAAATGTATTTGAGTCATAAAAAATGTCAAGAAGCCCTTCAAATGACAAGCACAATCCTCTTCGTCATGTCGGCCTACAAAATCAAATTAAAAGCAGTCATGTCGACTCAAATAAGGTAACACATATCTTCGTTGATTCATGTCGGCTAAATATGGAGGACAAACTACCATATATACCCAACTAGGGTCTGCGCAAATTAGGAGCAGGAACTCGGATTCTCTGTAATTTCATATGGGTACAGGTCTGAGATTCTTCACATGACAATGAGCTTCAAATTGCAAATGGACAGCATCACTGTAATTTTCGGACGGGTGCCATTGAGATGAAGTTTTTCAGTCTCTTCATAGTCTTAATGGTTACAGTCTCGCCATAGGTACAATGATAAGGATCTCGGTGCAAGAAGAGAACACTCTATCTCAGCATACTAGGCAGTATCATGAAGATCTCGGTGCAGAAAGAAAACACAGTGACAAATCTCGACATAGCGGTGATGACAAGGATCTCGTTGATCCCACAATATCACATTTTGTCTCGGCATTCATCCGGGGCGTAGTCATGATCTCGGTATATTTGTGATGAGGAGAACTCACAGTGACACACTCTATCTCGGCATACTTCTAGATGCAGTCATAATAGATTCAATTATGATCTTGGTATAGTCATGATCCTAATGGAGATAGAGTTACAACGTGAAGATCTCAATAAAGGTGTGGATATGGTGCAGTAGCAATGATCTCGTTGTTATGATGAATATCTCAGTGAAGGTGCAGTGATTATGACCTCGGTGATGCAGCAATGATGATCATCTCAGCAGTGACGAAGAAGAGGATTGGTGTCTTGATCTTGGAGTGGCCTAATAGGTCAAGGGTCATCATCTTGGTATTCGTCAATTGGAATCTCTATAAGAAGAATTTTGTGCGGGTTTTCCTCTCAAAGAGTGAGAGGTTTTGGCTCTGGCATAAAGCCAACATCTTGTATCCTTGTCTCTTTTGTTTTGGTAGCTATTTGATTAACTAAGAAGACACACTCTAATAATATCAAGAAAAGATTGTGCTAATAAGAAAAAGTTAAAATGCCTCACAAATAGTTATCATGGCAAGAAAAATCTTATTGCCCTAATCAGAGCAAACCTTGATTGCCCTAATCGGAGCTAAGGCGTTGAAGTCAAAGGAAGGGCAGCAAAGAGACATTCAAGAATCAAGCTTCAAGAAGGACATTAAAGCAGGTTGAAGGATATCAAAGAAAAAGGTTCAAGCCTTAGATCAAAGAAGCAGTTTACAACAACGAGAACTTTTCTCTCCACAGTCATCATCAAAAGGCCGCCAAGACTCTCATCAAGATGTCTACAAAGCAAGGTAACTCAAAGGACCTCAAAATTGAAGATCACGTCATCTTGGAAGAGGTTGAAACCCTAGAAGCAGTCTTGATCTACACTACAAAAGAAGGCAAAGCATATTGAAGGCAATAAGGCATGGTCATCCTCAAGAAAGAATCATCTCTTTGCCTTAGAAGAAGATCATCTGAGGAAGCAGCAAGTCATCCTCATCAAAAGGAGCAACCTTTTCTATTGAGGAAAGGCTTTCTCAGTGGAAAGAAGATCATCCAAGAAGAAGCCCTAATACATCTTCTTCAACCATCATCAAAAGTGATCAAGTGGAAGAGTTCATCTTCACTTGTCAAGTAAGTATCTTTCATTCTATAATCAAGTTTGGTTAAATGATTTCCTGTTTGCAAGGAGATCTATAAATCGGTTGGGTCATCAAGATTCCTTGCATAAGAAAGGAGGATAGATACAGTCCCCGAAAGAGAAGTCATATGAAATCAGTCCTAGGTCCTCTCATCCCTATGTAGCAGGAGAGGTGACATAAAAAAGAGATATGAAATGCTAGAATATATACTCTCTGAAATGCAGTGAAGAAGGTCACATCACTTAGACCTGATTGAAGGTATCAAAGAATGAAGGAATATCTTCATAAGATCTCAATTGGGAGATGAAGATAATCATCATTGTTCTAATTGATAGGCAAGGTAACAAATGTCCATGAACAAGAAGGTTACCTCATTCAACAATTTGCGATCTCTATGCTAGATAGAGAAAGACAAGTTGATGGCAAAAGTATTGAAGGTTAAAAACATGTGTAGAAAGGAAAGAGAAGTTTGGTCCTCAAACAAGACAGAATAGTATAGCTAAGATTCAATGCTATGGAAAGATTATAGAAAGAAGCTCATATCACTGGAAAGAAGGAGGAAGTTGAAGAAAAGGGCCAAGGAAAGAGGAAGTAACAAATATATACCATGATCGAGATGGTATCCCTCACAAAAGGGTCCTATCATAAGCTCCTAAATCTTGTGTTATAGATATGACCATGATAATAAGATGCATCATGGCATCATGAAAGCATTAGAAAAAAGAGCTCGTGACATCACAATGGGAATCATGAAGAACAAAAATCCATGGCAGTCAAACATAAAGGATATAGTTCTTGGGAACCTCATTGGACATTGAAGGAAAGGAAGAAGTCATCCAAGTCAAGGCTCATCATACAAAAAAAAAAAGAAACATCTGCCAGATGGGGATATGCAAGATCCTCAAGGTTCTCTGATGGAATCCTCATCAAAGTGTTCACTAATCTAGAGAAGAAGCAAGTGTTTCATCAGGAACTCCAACTATTGGAATTCATGGGATAATGGTGTGATGACATAAGAAATGAAGCAGATCAAGGGATTGAAGATCTTTTCAATCAAGGAAGTTGTTGGAAGAAGCCTAGATGACCTACAGGTAAAATGAGGTATGTATTCTTGTGTTTAATATTATAATGTCATGTCGTATGGTTGCAGGTAACATGGATCATTACTTCTATCTTAAGAAGCATGATCAAGAGAAAAAGGATCTCCTCCTCTAAAAGGATGCAGGAAGGCATAAAGTCACACTAGGTGAAATCAGGTTGACTACAATTAAGAAACTCTGATTGAAAGCTCCTGGGAATGGAATGTGTGAGGAAGGAAGAGATAGTGAGATATGCAACCATGATGAAGGCAATCAACATCCAAAAGACCAAGAAGATTTGACTAGGAAATCTCCCGGAAGGATATGAAGACTCTAACAAAAGTTTGAAAAGATAAAGACCCTTGATAATGGATATCTTTGGGAGATGTTAACATGTATAAAGGATGTTGATACCTACAAAAAGATGTCATGATGAAGAGCCATCTCGAAAGGTACGATTTGATTTAATGTTATGATTTCTTGAGTAATATCTAGATGAGTTCATGCAGGGCTACTGGAACAAGAATTGTAAGTACAAGTACAACTAGCATTCATGTGGTGGATGGAAACTCTTAAAAGAAACATGATGAGGAAGAAGTAGCCACATGACGAAGGTTCCAGATATGTATCAAGGAGGCCACTTTCCATGAAGAAAGGAATGACATGACAAACCAAGAAGGAAAGTGATCAATGGCTAATGCCCTACAAGGAAGAAGCTCAACTAAATTTCATGATATCAAGGAAAGAATTTGATCAGGCAGCTGAAGAACCCACAAAGAAGAAGCTGCTGATGAAAAGGAGAGTCCCTAGTTAAGAGGGAGCTCTGGCAAGTCCCTAATTGAGAGGGAACTTGGGTACATTCCTTTACAAGAATGGGCATATCTTCCCTAGTTGAGAGGGAGAGATAGACACAATATTCTTTTCTTCATTTGGGAAGAAAGAATGGAGGATTGGGTAATTATCTGGCATTCGATGCTCTTTAAGGACATGTAGGTCATCCAAGATAAGAGTAGGCAAGAGGACCAATATTCTTTGAGGATTGGGAAGCCAAGATAAAAATAGTCCTAGAAAGTCATACTCAGTGAACACCCGGGTGGGTATGTACCTTGAGAGAATGATGAAGGTGTATATAATCATTGGTCTCACCAACATTGTGCTCTGATCTGATGAGAGATAGAGTTGTTAGTCAAGGCCTTGTTGTGGAAACAATGTTGGTTACTGTGATGCTATAAAGATGGGATTACCAATCTGATTCTTCTTATGAGAAATTCTTCAGATTGAGAATGACCAGGTACCATTATGAATACCTCCATAGTTAAGAGGGAGTGTTGAAGAAAGAGTAACTAGGTTCGGTCTTCATAAAGACATTGTAATTATGATTTTTGTAAACAAGAAAATAAATTTATTATTTTGCTTGCTTCATGGATTTCATGAGCAAGAATTTTTATGTATATATGGCTCCCAATGAGAGCCTTAGGATTTATCTTTAAAGGTCAAAGAGTCAATGTCATGAAGAAGCCTTCTTGGGCATGTATCAAATGTATTTGACTCATAAACAATGTCAAGAAGCCCTCCAAATGACAAGCACAATCCTCTTTGTCATGTCGGCCTGCAGAATCGGATTAAAAGCAGTCATGTCGACTCAAATAAGGTGACACATCTCTTTGTTGGTTCATGTCAGCTAAATATGGAGGACAAACTACTACATATACCCAGCCAAGGTCTGCGCAAAATAGGAGGAGCAAGAACTCAGATTCTCTGTAATTTGGATGGGTACAGGTCTGATTCTTCACATGACAATGAGGTTCAGATTTCGGATGGACAGCATCACTGTAATTTTGAGATAGGTGCCACTGAGATGAAGTTTCCGGTCTCTTCACAGTCTTAATGGTTATAGTCTCGACATAGGTACAATGATAAGGATCTTGGTGCAGGAAGAGAACACTCTATCTCATCATACTAGAGAGTATCATGAAGATCTCGGTGCAGAAAGAAAACGCAATCACAAATCTCGGCATAGCAGTGATGACAAGGATCTCGGTGATCCTACAGTATCACATTCTGTCTCAACATTCGTCCTGAACGTAGTCATGATCTTGGTATATTTGTGATAAGGAGACCTCACAGTGACACACTCTGTCTCGGGATACTTCTAGATGCAGTCATGATAGATTCAATTATGATCTCAGTATAGTCATGATCCTAATGGAGACAGAGTTACAACGTGAATATCTCAGTAAAGTTGTGGCAAGCAGCAGCAATGACTCGTTGTTATGATGAATATCTTAGTGGAGGTGCAGTAATGATGACCTCAGTGAAGCAGCAGTGATGATGATCTCAGCAGTGACGAAGAAGAAGATTGGTGTCTTGGTCTTGGGGTGGCCTAATAGTTCAAGGGTCATGGTCTTGGTATTCATCAATTGGAATCTCTATAAGAAGAATTTTGTGCGGGTTTTCCTCTCAACGAATGAGAGGTTTTGGCCCTAGCATAAAGCCAACATCTTGTGTTCTTGTCTCTTTTGTTTTGGTAGCTATTGGTAGCCAACAAGAGAAGATTGTGCTAATAAGAAAAAGTTAAAAATGCCTCACAAATAGTTATCATGGCAAGAAGAATCTTATTAACCTTGATTGCCCTAGATTCTTCAACACGCATCCATTTAATGGATATTCCAACCCATTGTAGCAACTAATGAAACCAAAGATCTAATGGTAATGTACCTTGTTGTAGGAGCAAAGGTTTCTTCATAATCAATGCCTTCCTTTTGAGTGAAACCCCTTGCAACGAATCTCGCTTTGTACTTGTCTATACTTCTATTAATAGCATGTTTGATCTTATAGATCCATTTGGAGGTGACAACCAATTTGTCACTAGGTCTAGGAACGATTTCCTAAACCCTATTCTTCATGATGGATTGATATTCTTCTTGCATTGCTTTCTTCTAAACCTCTTGATGAGCATCTTCCTTGAATGTAGATGGTTCGGCTTCAATTAACTTTGTCATGTATTCAACGTAACCAAAGTATCTTTTCGGCTTCTTACTTTCCTTGAAGGTTCCTTTCACAGCTTCATGTCCTTCAGCATCTTCTAACGTACCATTTAACCAATTTGGCCTTTTCCTTGTGGCTGGGATGACCGCCGACTGAATAGGCTTAGTTGGTCCTTCTTTTTCTTGATTTGTGGTAGGGTTTTCATGATGAACTTCTTCTTCAAATATGAGAACTTCTTTGTCATCAAAATCAATAGGAATATCCTTTGATTTCTTGTATGCTTGATTTTCCTCAAATATGACATCCCTGCTTACTTCAATATGTCTTCCTTCCTTAATGTAGAATCTATATGCTTTTGAGGAGAGGCTATATCCAACAAATATTCGCTTGATACTTGTAGAGTCCAACTTCTTTCGCTTGTCCTTTGGAACATGGATGTATGCTGGACTTCCAAAGATTCGGAGGTGATCCACACTCGGCTTTTTTTTTTTGTGAATACTTCTTCGGGTGTTGTATTATTAAGACTTTTATGAGGACCTCTATTTTGAATGTACATGGTTGTCATTGTTGTTTCTCCCCATAAGAATTTTCATAGGTCTTGATCAAGGAGCATAGTTCGAATGCCTCCTTCAATTGACCTATTCTTCCTTTCCGCCAATCCATTTTGTTCGGGATAATAGGGAACAATGAACTCCCTCTTAATACCTGTTTCCTTACAATATGCAATCAATTCCTGAGGAGTGTATTCCCCACCATTGTCGGACCTTAGAGTTTTTATCTTTCTTTCGATTAGGGTTTCCACTTCGGACCTAAACTCCTTGAACTTATCAAATACTTCATCTTTTGTTTTGAGAAGGTAGAGCCATGTCTTTCTAGAATGGTCATCGTGAATGTTACATAATAGAGGTGTCATCCAAGTGATTTGTCAGACATGAGCCCACACACATCATAATGGATGAGGTCTAATATCTCTTTAGACCTAGTTTCACTATTCGGAAATGACTTTCTTATATGAATTCCCAAAGAGCATCCCTTGCACACACCTTCATGATCTAACTTCATATCAGGGATTCCATGAACCAATTAACTAAGAGTAGGAATGACCTTATAATGTAGATGACCATACCTCCTATGCCATAGCTCAATGGGATTGATTTCCATATGAACCAAAGCTTGAGGAGGTGGTGTAATGCCTCTATAAAGGCTTCCTTCACGAACTCCAATAACCCTAGCTTTATCAATGCTGGAGTCTTTTCCCCAAACCAATATTTTTCCATCAACAAAAGCAATTATTTCCCCTTTATCTTCTAAACAAGAAATAGAAAGCAAATTCTTTTTCAAACCTGGAACGTATAGAATGTTGTTGAGGTGCAACTTCGATCCATTTTCCAGCTTCAACAATGTTGATCCCAGGCCTCTAACAGCATCACTTTTGTTGTCACCCAATTCCACTACATGAGAAGATGGCTCCTTTGATAGTGTATGAAGTTGTTTACTTTCTCTTGTCATGTGCCTTGATGCTCCACTATCAATGATCCATGCATTGTCATCATTAAGAGAACCTGTAAGAGCAGCCAAGAATCCTTGACTTTTGACCTTGTTGAATAAGTAATGGGTGACCTTCTTAATCCAGCTTCCAGCGGTGTTGATACCCATTCTTATGTAGTTCATCAAAGAGGGAGAATCCATGCCAACAAAGTGATCTTCAACTTTTCCTGATCTTAGCTCTGATACCATGTTGGGAAATCAATGCAAATAGATTAGGGTTTGATGCCCCTTACTTGATAATTACTTGTGAGTGATGTTGGCTTATTTTATTTCTTTATTATCTTATCTTTCATCAAGAAATTACCATATTATATGTGTATGAAGATCACAAAACAAAAGACACAAGATGTAGGCACTATGCCAGGGCAAAACCCCCCTAAAGGGAAAAACCCAATCAAAAATCCTCTTCCTTTCAATAGTATTCTTTGAGACTCTTCACCCTAGACAAAGACTAAACCTTCCCTCCACACCAAGCCAGCCTCCCAGACCTTCAACCTCTTTCCAGCAACACTTCCTTCCTAGCAGCTTCGACTATGCGGCAGTGTCCGGCATCGAGCAGCAACAAAACTTGGAAGACTTCGATCTCCCAAACTAGGGCACAAAATAGAGAGAGAGAGAGGCTCCAAAATTTTGATTTTCTTCTTCTCCTTAAACTTGACCCAACTCGCATTTCCTTTTGCTTCCTTAGACCCACTTTGCACTTCTCCAACTTCCTTGGGGATATCGAACTAGCTTGATATGAGATGCTCCAAATGAATTCGACTTCCTTCTATTTATTGGCTCCAAGTCAGGTCGAATTGATGTCCTTAGGCCGACTTGGTGCGGAGGTTATATAAATTATATTTGACTCAGTAGTAAACCTTTTTACATTATTCAAAAGCCCAAGAAGGGTCTCTTTGAATGTACAATGACTCTATAAACTCAATATTAATCCTAAGAGTCCACAATGGGGACTTTGACTAATATAATGATGACCCAAGCATGAAACCCATCCTTTAATAAGTTGTTGATACAATAATAAAAATTATTTTCTTCATTCTTCTAACAAGTACATTTTATGATGACTCAAATACATTAATGAAGACCGAACCTAGTTACATTTTCCAACAGGGCTTATGCTAGGGCCTAGGCCTAGTAGGGTTTTTAGGGATGTGTGGGAAGAAATTCCTCAAAAGTATTCACTAGGTCAAGGTAAGACAGAGGAAAGGGTTTCTTATGATTTATTCTATCAAATACAAGGTTCATATGACCCTCAAGGAAGCCACCCTTCCAAAGAAAACAACCTAGGTTCCCTTCTAGGGCACAAGGATTTACGAAGAATTAACCATGAGAATTCCACCAAAATTTGAGATCATCAAGAGGAAACACTAAGGAAGAGTTATATCATAATGGAATCTTGAAATTCCTTCTCCAATGGATTTTGCTTGATGCCCTAGCTAGTTGTCCTCGGGAAAAGGGGCCAAAATTTTTGAGAGGAGAAAAGAGACGGAGATCACCAATTTTCTCAGACCAGTGCCTATTTCTCTGGGCTACAGACTCTAAGATAATTCAAATTTTGCCAAAATCATCATTAAAGAGGCCAAAGAATGATGCCCTAGCAACCAATCTTTAACATTTACCCACTCAAAATTTATGGATTTTCATGGAAAAATAAAAAGCAAAATTCCATCCACTAGGAACATTCATCTATTGTCATGCAATGAGTAACATACGCAATTGCTAACCAAATAGCCTTTTACAATGATATTCAATAAATTAGAGCACAAGAGCAATAACTAGTTAGAACAATTCCATACATTAGACATTATTTAAGAGAAATTTTCAACAAGAAGCACTTACAAGATGACAATAAGATATATCCAACCATAAACCAAGAAGTAGCTCCAAAGAATATTAACTTCTAGCTCCAAAAATATCAAAATGCATCAATAGAATCTCCACTATCATCCAAGAGAAAAAGTGTGAAGTCTTTTACAAGAGAAAGATCCAAGTGATGATGATCATTTCTCACAAATAAGACTCATCTCTATTTATCTGAGTCTCTCCTAATTCGATTTAGCCTAATTAGCCACAAAAATTATAAAATAATGTGCTAATAACAAGTCTTGGTTACAAGCCAACCAAGTAGCCATCAAAAGTTATGAAAAAGCCATGATGATGTCATGGTGAAGAAGGGTTTTTGAAGGGCCTCGTTGAGTCCTCTAGGTGTAGTGATGAGAGAGAGGGCTCCATGAATGATGGACAAGGAGATGGCCCCTTAAATCTCTATGCAGGTCATCATGTGGTGCTCCAAGGTGCTCTTGGGGCACAACTATTGGTCTCATGGGTCTCCTGATGAAAGATAAGGATGTAGACTGTTCCAAATGAGGGCTCTAAAGATGGTGTCTGCCATCCCATGTCTCAAGGGTGAAACAAACCTCCTCTAGGCCTTATAGATCAGCTAGCCTAATCACGCTAAGTCAGTTGGGTCATGCTAGTCCAAGTGCATCATCTCACAAATAATGTGGGGCAAGGAACAAACTACTGAAGGTGTTGAGGGTGCCCATGGCATGGAATGATGTTAATACACATGATGGAGTCTCGTGGCTCTCAACAAATCCCCTACAAATGTCAATATGATCCTCTAGTGGACTTGGGCCCCAGTTAAGTTGTCCAACCCATGATGAAACCACTTGCCAATTACATATAAGATCCAACGTGTCTCCTCACCATTAGGTACAATAATTCATTAGTGCATCTAAGTGAGCCAAGCTTGTTAATCAAGGGCACAAATGGGACTTCACAATGGGCTTCCCTTTCAAATTTAGGGCTTTAAGCATGTAATAGTGTTACCTCCCTCAATAGGGGTGGCTAATAAACAACCCTATTAGGTGTTCCCAACCCCTAAAGGGAAACACGTGCCAAAGGTACATCCTTCAAGTGATTGGGGTTATGTGGATAATGATGAGGTGGATTGGGACACAGGGGTCTCAAGGCCAAATGCCATGGGTTCAAAGGTGGTAATGATGAGGGATGTCCACACATTTGCCTTTTGTCTTTTCTTGATTTTTCATTATTATTACTGGTCGGGGCTCTAGGAGATGAGAGCATGTTGTGTCTGATATAAGAAGTTATTATCCCCTTAAGGTGGGGCAGTTCATTGCCCACCAGGGGTTGGGACGTGCATGGGTTCCTTAATGATGTGTGGGGCACTCAAGGGCCCTAGGAACCAAGGTGATGGCCATGATGAAGGGGTAGAGCTTATGTTTGGATTTTGCCCACATGTTATTTTAATGTCTTGGCCATCTTTTGCATTTTACAATATTCTTTTCTTTTGTTTCTTGCTTGTGGTCATGATATGCTTTTAACATTCTTTTAGCTGCATCAACCTCTAGGGCAACATTTCTAGGCCCAACCCAAACATGTGTACAAGGGGAGGGGGTGTACCAATGCCTTATGGACCCAGTGGTCATGTGGATCCGGAGAGGGAAGATAATGAAATAGGGCTTGTAATGTTTGGAGGTGAGTGAAAAATGTGAAATGGGAAAACGGGACCACGCTACCAAAATCGGGGTTTCCCAAGTAGTGCCCTCCCTGAAGCTATAAGCCAATAGAGGAGATCCCACGGGGCTAGGATTGAGGATTAACGCCCCATTTAAGATGAGAGAACAAAACTACAGTCAAAAGCCTTCCTTCTTCCAACTCACCTAATCAACCATGCCCAAGGAAAAACAAGCATAAGCACCTGAGTGCACAATGAAAAACATATCTTCAGGATTGGATTTTCCATCTTCAAACATATGCTCTCCATAGATGGGCGAGGGAATATACTACTGGCTCAGAGAGTGGAGATCAAATGGCAATCGGCTACATTGGTGTCTATCAGGGGCTGCTAGCTGTCAACTGAAGACAAACCTAGGAGAAAATTTCTCCTATGGGGTCACTCATTTTGGTGGGTAACAATTCCTTCCCAAAAAAAAAAAATGATCCTAAGATATGTTTTAAGAAACCCTTAATATCCTACCATCAAAGAGTCATGAGACTCCATTAATATTCATTGCTTCAACTTTGATTGAAGGCATAAAAATATTCTACCCTTGTACTAAAGCATATCTCCTTTCCACTCCCAATGTTCCATAGAGTTCATCCTTTCCTTAATATATTGTATTCTCTATCTAGTACTGTTGTCATTTTGCCATTCATGGCAAGCTTCTTCCAACCACACAAAAATACAAAATGTAATAAAATATAAACTTGAGGCTTTTTCTATTCTAGAAAGAGAACTTGCTACTACATTGTCCTTCCTATTTTGTAGATTATTTCAAAATTAAACCCTTACATTTTTGCTACCAATTTTTGTTGTTCTTTTGATGATAATCATTGCTCCAAATAGTACTTTAGGCTATCATGGTCTATCATGACTTTAAAGTGCCTCTCAATGAGATACTAATGCCATTATTTCATTGCATGTAAAGTTGCTTCCATTTCGTTTTCATAGGTAGATTCACCAAATATTTTCCCTTGAATTGTTTGTTTTCAAACGCCAATGCTCTCCCTTCTAGTGTCAACACTACTCCAATTCCTTCTCATGATGCATCAGATTCTACTATGAATGTTTTACCAAAATAAAGCATTGCCAATACTAGTGTAGAAGACATGGTATCCTTTAAAAGCGAGAATGCCAAAGTAGCCTCATCATTCCATACAAATGAAAAGACATGGGTGTGCCTGCAATGCATGCATAATTCTCCACAAATTTTTGATAATATCCTTAAGTCCCAAAAATCTTTTATTACCCATGATGTGCTAAGAAATAGAACACTTTTTAAATGCTTGGATCTTTTGAGAGTCCACCTTAACCCCTTCCTTTCAATTTCAAATAATATGACCCAAATACTCCACTTCTTGTTTCCCACAAGCACATTTGGATGTTTTTACATTATTCTCAAAAAATTACAAAACTTTATCCACATGTTTAATGTGGTCTTCCAATTATTTGCTATAAATAAGTGTATCATCAAAGAAAACCAACACAAATTTGCTAAGATGGCTCAAAAAAATTTACTCATGAGAAAAGTAGAAGCAAAATAAGTCAACCCAAAAGAAATGACCAAGAACTCATAGCGTCGTTCATGTGTTCTACAAGTTGTTTTCTCAAATGTCTTCTTTTTTTAATATGAAGTGGGAGTATTCTTATTCAAGATCAAGCTTTGTAAAATAAGCCACTCTGTGCAACTCATCTAATAGCTCATCAATATTTTCGGTAGAGTGTTTATCCCAATGATGATTTTGTTTAGATCCCTATAATTAGGACACGTCCCTCAAGAATTATTATTTTTCTCACCATCTTTATTAGAGCTGAAAATGAACTACTATGTTCAATAATAGTATCTAAATCCAGTATGTCTTGTACCATTTTCTCAATCTTTCCCTTTTGTTGATGAGCATATCTATAAGGCCTTTTATTAGGACAGTGCTTCTAAGTATTAGTTTGATTTAATGTTCATGATCTCTAGATGGAGGTAAACCTTTAGGAATTTCATACTTTATGAGCGAAAAATTTCATACATTAATCATGTACATAAAAGATAAAGATAAGCATGCAAATAGCACAACTACCAAGTGTGTGGTGCAAATGTGTAGCTAGTTGGCAAATGTGGTCCAAGTGCATCATCATCGTCAAATAAATGGAACACGAGCGAGTAATGAGTGAAGTTGAAGGATCCCATGATGAAGCTATCTACTCTCTGCAAAGGTGGAGATCCATGGCTCTCAACGCTCACCCTACAAATGCCAATATGACCGTCTGGAAGGCCTGGACCTCATACAGGGAGACCAAACCCCAAGATGAAGACCCACCTACAATCCTGTATAAGATCCAATGTGTCTCCCCACCTCCCAATACAACAAACCATCAGTGTAATTGATTAATTACAAACCATGGAACCAAGTGGACACTTCATAGTGGCAGCCCTTACTTAAAGGGCTTTAAAATGTACAAGTGTCTACAAGTTCAAGAAGGAGGTTAATCAAGGACCCTATTAGGTGGTTTCAACCTCTAAGGGACTGACTGGTCCACGGTACATCCTTTAAGTCGCAGGTGTCATGTAACATGATGATGGAACAAAATGGGGGCAGCAGGGGAATGCTCCAAGCCACATGCCGCAATACAAGGGTAGCTATAATAAGGGAAGCCCACACATGGGTATATAGATGTAGGAGGGAGAAATCGTGGTACATGAGTTACCCCGGCATTTGTTTTTCCACCCTTCGTCATATGCCTTTTTCCTTTTATTGGTTTCTCCTTTATAATTGCTAGGGGTTCCAGGGAATGAGAGCATGATGTGTAAGATATAGCAGTGAATACCCCCTTTAAGTCGCCAATTCATCGCCCATCAAAGGTTGGGAAAATCATGGGTTCATTAATGATGCAAGGGGGGCAATATAAGGGGCCCTAGGAACCAGGGTGATGGCCATAATGATAGGGGTTAGAGCTCATGTTGGTTTTTGCCCACGAGCCAAATTATATGACCCAGCTATCTTTTGCATTTTGTGGTACATTTCCTGTTTAGAGTGGCCAAATTATGCTTTTCTCTTTATTTTTAGTTGAATCAACCTCTGAGGCATCGTTCGAGGCCTGACTCAAAGTGTGGACAAGGGGAGGGGGAGGGGGAGGCTAACTACTTGTGGAGCTAGATGGGAAATATTTAGAAAGGGGTTATAATGAGCGGAGGGCAGTGATACATGTGGTGTCAGGAAACAGGACCCCATAACCAAAATCGAGACTTCCCATGTGGTGCCCCTCCTAAAGCTAGTAGCCAATAATGGAGATCCCACAGGACTAGGATACGAGGTTAACCACCAAGTTGGACAAGGGGACAAAAGTACAAACCAAGCCCATTCTTTCCGCTGAATCCCCCCACTAATCCATGCCCAAAAGTGTCCATTATAATAATAATAATAATATCCATTTTTAAGGTCACAGCCAAGCCAGACACCAAATTGGTGTATGTGACCCCCTTGTTTGTGGGACAAGGGACCCACCTCCGCGCAGCGATTTGACTGCTAAGTCTACGAAGGCATACATACTCTACCCCCCTCTGGTTTTTGAACTTGTGACCTCTTAGGAGGAAACACATGCTCTTAACCATTAGGCCCACTCAAGCTGTATGGATGGCCATTATAAGTAAGCAAAGGTACCCAACTACATAATGAAAGTCATACCTTTGAGGTTGGATGGCCCACCTTCAAACATATGATCATAACAGATGGACGAGGGAGCATAATGGCTGGCTCAAGTGGCGGAGATGGTGGCACATCGAGCTATCTGGTGGCTGCAAGGGGCTATTGCTTGTCGGTTGAGGACCATCTAGGAGAAAAATTTCTCATATGGGTGTCACCCACAAGTGGTGGGTAACATCTAGCTCCAACTAGGACATGATCTCTCAATAGAGTGCATGAACATACTCAAACGGGGAGGTCATGAGAGCACTAGCAATCTCTTGGGACCACAGACCTGTTACCTGCACATCAAAGACCAAGCACACAGGGCAGCATCTTTTTGCAGCGTCTCGTGATCACCCATGCTTGTATTAGGCCATAAAATCAACAACAAATAAAATTTATTCTAAATGCAATTCTAATCTAAGTGCAGCTAATTTAGCATGGTAAAAGAATATGTTGTTAGTTCTAATGCGAAAATCAATATGCAATGCATCCTACCCTAACATGCATATTATCTCAAACAAATACTAAGTGTAATCATAGAGCCAGTGCAACCAACATATCATTAGATCAATACGAACATGCATGCCTATATGATTACTCATGCAGTAGATCCAAAAGCCAACATAAACACAATCCTCTGGAAGATGGCGCCAATAGGAGGCAGGAAAAGACATATAAAGAAGGGTGGAAAAACTAAGGTCGAGGCACCTCATGTACCACAATTACTCCTTCCTATACATTATATACCTAAATGTGGGCTTCCCTTTTACTAGCTACCCTTGTACCCCAACATGTGGCCCAGGGTTGTCCCTTTTAATTCCACCCCATTCACCTCTTTGTCCCCTTTAAAAGTAGAAACCACCTAATGGGATACTTGGTTAACCCCATTTGGAGCTTGGAGACATTAGCACATGCCAAAGCCCATTATGGAAGGGCATGCCATTATGAAGTCCCCACCTATTGTGCATGGTTTGTAAGCTCTTTTACTGGATTTCCTTGAGGACTTGTTGTACTGGAAGGCTAGGGGACGCATTGGATCTTATGCAAGATTGCAGTTGGTCTCCATCTTGGGTTTGGTCTCCCTGTACAGGGTCCTGACCCTCCAGAGGGCTACATTGACACATGTAGGATGTGTGTTGAGAGCCATGGGCCTCCACAGCAGTAGACAACACTCCATGGATCCCCATAGATGTTCAGAGATTGCTCGAGATTCACCTATTGGATGAGGAAGATGCACCTGGTTCAGCTTTGCCCAGCTAGACCCACAGTTGTACCATGCACTTGGCAGATGACCCCAAACCTGTATGCTGATGTGGCACCACTTGCACCATCATCTAAGCCCTTACAGATGTTCTTCAGGCATCTTCGACCGACTTGGAGACCCAGGAGGTCACTTGTGTGCCCTCACAGTGATTAGGAGCACCAAAAGTTTATTATGTGGAGAACAAGGGGCCAACCCCTTGTCCATTACATTTGGAAGTCTAATTCATCATTTTGGCACTTATGGACTTCACCAGACCTCTTAGAGAGCCCAACGACATGCATTATTGATTATTCGACCTCTTGAGAGGCTTGTTATTTTGTTTATGAGCTAGTTTGGTGGGCTTGTCACCAAAAATTAGTTATTTGCATATTTTTTTCATTTTATGGGCTTATGGAGGCTCCAACCTCTTGAGAGGCTTGTTATTTTGTTTATGAGCTAGTTTGGTGGGCTTGTCACCAAAAATTAGTTATTTGCATATTGTTTTCATTTTATGGGCTTATGGAGGCTCAAATAGGTAAATCGAACTCATTAGGAGAGTATAAATACAAATGATGAGAGTTCATTTCTCATCATCACTTGGATTTGACTTGTATTTCTCTTGAGATTTTCGCTATTCCTTCTTGGTGGAAGAAATTTTGGAGCATCGATGAATTTTTATGTATGCATTGTTTTTTCTTATCTTGGAGCTTCATGATTGGCAAGTCTATTGGTGGTTGGATATATTCTCTTACATGTAAGTGCAAATTTGATGCTATTATTCTTTAACTTGGTCACATGTATTGATAAAGATATTTTCGCTATACTAGAGCTAGTTATTGCATGCATTTATTGCGAAATTGTGGAATTATGTTTCTATATAGCATATCTCTATGTATGGGCCATGTATGTTGAACGAATTCCCCTAAGGATGATTCTATGGTTGAATTCAGTGAAGCGCCACCCGAATTAAACCCGCGGGTACCCTCAGGTAAGGATGGGTCTATGGCTGGGCTGGGTCACCCGCGTAGAACCCGCGATCTAGACCCGAACCCGACGGGTTTTCCATAAGACCCGGCTACCCACATCAAACCCATGGGTAGCCCATAAGACCCTTATCAGACCCATATAGAACCCGTCAGGCATGAAAACTCACAAACTGTCCAAAATTTCATTTTTTTTTTCTTTTTGGAAATGAGGTGGAGGGAAAGGGAAATTGGAGGGAAAAAATGCTTTATAAGCACCTCTCTCCCTTCCATTTCTCATTCACTTGTCATTTGAGTGTTTGGCTAATTTGTGTGAGTGGAGAATGAAGCTAAAGGAGTGGAGAATGAAGCTAAAGGAGCCTAAAGGAGTTGTTGGAGGAGGATAAAGGAGGCTTCATCAGATCATACTAAGCTTCAGGTAGGCTTCATGAACCTAATTAGAATGTTTTCCATGTATTCATTTTTGTTATTTTTTTGTTTCTAAATTTTTTTTATGTTGGGGTTGCCTGTGGCTGAGTTTCTCAGCCCCAAAGGGCCGATGTGTGGCTTTGTTTCTCAGCCACACAGCGGCCCGGTTGAGAAACTCAGTCACACAGCCAAAAAGATTTGCAAATTAAATATATATATATATATATATATATTATATAATTATTATTCTTCTAGATTTTGTCACCATGCCACCAAAGGGTTTCAGACAGTCTCGTGATCCGGCATGGGCACATGGTCAACGAATCATTGTTGGTAATGACCACAATATCAAGTGCAATTATTGCAACGCCACAATGCATGCAAGCATAAACAGACTGAAATACCACCTAGCCAGAATTCCTAGGAATGGTGTGGGATGTTGTCCAAGTTGCCCTGATGAAGTCACTACTGAAATGGTAGCTGCTTTGGAATCCATTAAAGAAGCAAGTTCTAAGAGAGCAAGAAGGAAGGATGAGATTGTTGGGATAGGTAGATCTTCATCTCAGAGTGAAACATAGTTTCAAAGTCCAGGTATTGGTAACTCCTCTTCAAGTGTTGTGGCAAACAAGAGTATAACCTCTTCTTTCTTCAATCCTCGTACAACTCCAGGATCTCAACCAACCTTGGACAGTTTCAATGAAAAGAAGAGGAAGGAGGCAAATATGGCAGTGAGGAGGTTTTGGTACCATAACAGTCTTTCATTCAACTATGCAAAGTCTTATTTTTACCAGCCCATGGTGGATGCCATTGCAAGTGTTGGCCCTGGATACAAAGCCCCATCTTATAATGTGCTTAGGGGAAAAGAGCTATATGAGGAGATTGAGTGTGTCAAGGAACAATTGGAGAGCATTAAAAGCTCGTGGAAATTTGCAGGTTGTACAATTATGTCTGATGGGTGGACAGATCAGAGGGGTAGAACAATAATAAATTTTGTTGTAGCTTACCCTAAAGGAACCATGTTCCTAAAATCCATTGATGCATCTGCAAATGTAAAAGATGCACATTTGATTTTTTCATTGTTGGCTGATGTGGTGGAGGAAGTTGGGGTTGCAAATGTTGTCCAAGTAATCACGGACAATGCAGCAAATTATGTGGCAGCTAGAAGGTTGCTTTGTGCCAAATATCCCGCCGTTTTTTGGACTCCATGCACTGCCCATTATATAGACTTGATGCTAGAGGACATTGGAAAGTTGGAGTGGGTGCAAGATGTTGTGCAAGAATGCAAGAAAATTACCAAGTATATTTATAATCATGATTGGGTGTTAAACCTTATGAGGGAATTCACACAGGGTGAGCTTAGTCGCCCAGCTGTCACACGGTTTACTACAAACTTTTTTTCCCTCCAAATCCTTTTATGAGAACCAAGCTTTGAGAAGAATGTTTTGTAGCCAGCAATGGGTATTTTGGAAAGATAGCACAAAACCAAAGGCAATGTCTGTGAAAACATCTGCCTTTGTTGATAGTTTGTGGGACAAAGTCATAGAGATTGTCAGCGTCACTGAACCCCTTGTGAAAGTCGTGAAATAGATGGATGGAGAGAAACCTACAATGGGAAATATTTCTGAGGGCATGGATAGGGCCAAAGAGGCCATCAAGACTTTCTATAAGGGAAATGAATCTAAATATCTCCCTATATGGCAAATTATTGATTCCAGGTGGGACAAGCAACTACATTCACCATTAAATGCAGCAGGAGCATATCTCAATCCGAGCTTATTCTATAATGAGGGGTCTAGCATTCAAAGAGATCCCGAGGTGATGAGAGGTGTCATGATATGCATTGAGAAGATGTTCCCAGATCAAGATATTCAGGACAAAATCAACATACAATGAGATATGTACAAGGAAGCATCTTGCATGTTTGGATTCAACTCAAACCAACGTCTCAAGGACAAGAAAATTCCTTGTAAGTGCAAATTGTTAGAACTTAGCTTGTAATTTTGCTAGTTCTCTTTTATATGTTTGGCATTGCAAACTGATAATATTTGTTGTTAATTTTTTACAGTTCATTGGTGGTTAGATTGTGGCACTGAGGCACCACAATTACAAGAATTCGCCATCAAAGTTCTGAGTCAACCCTGCAATGCTTCTTCTTGTGAGCGCAATTGGTCAGTGTTTGAGCACATCCACAGCAAAAAAAAGAAACAGGTTGGAGCATGAGAGGTTAGAGAAGTTGGTTTTCATCTACTACAACCTTCGAAAGCTCACCAAAAAAGTGAACCAAAGGATACAGCTCCAATAATATTGGATACTATTGATTTAGAGTTTGATTGGGTTGTGGAGGAGGAGGCCCCTGATTTGAGTTAGCTTGATGAAGAGACTGAGGATCTCTCTAGTTTTCCATCTCAAATGGAGACTCCAAATACACCTACCTCAAAGTTGCTTTAACCTTCCGATGTTACCACTAGCTCCACGAGGGCTTATTTTAGGCATGGTCGTCCATAAGTGATGAGACTCAAGATTGTTATGAGTCAATCATTTATCATTTATGACATATGCATTTGAATTTTGAACTTGCTGACATTTTTTATTTTAATTGAGGAATCATGAGTCCCTTTCTTATTCAGTGTCTAAATGTTTTGCTTACAAAAATCAAATATGTTATGTTGTACTTTTATAGATATGAGATGATGTTATGAATTATTGCATATATTGTGGTTTTTATAACTTATAAGGATTGGAATTGTCATTAGTTTCTTTTTTGTGCTCAAAATTTACCATATTTTAAGTTTTTTTTTTGTATTTTGACGAGTCTTATAAGGGTCGTTCCCGAGTCTTATACGAGTCGACGAGTCAATGCCGTGACGAATCTTATACGAGTACGAGTCGTGCAACATTAGTTGACTTTATCATGATAAGTCACTTCACCTTGCAAAACGAACTATAAAAGCTTGCAAGGTCACTCTCTTTTGCCCTAATGACAAGTGAAGTTGATCTTAAGGCCTCCTTGACCTAGAGACGAAGTTTATTTTCATATTCTTCATGACTCCAATCTCCGCAAAGGATTAGGCACTGGTCTACCATAAGGTGATCACTCAAAGACATATTTTTCTTCACCTCTCCTTCTTTATTCTAGGTCTAGCTACATTAGGGCTCCTAGGGCATCATTTTCCTGACAAACCACCCATAATAAAAATTTGATCTCTTGGCCTCTACTGCACGAGTGTGCCTCCTAGGCCTCCTCTAAATTTGAGGGAATTTCGACGATGGGGTTGTGAGATATCCCAAGCCCTAGCCTCGAGATTGGTTTTTGCCCTAAGATTCCCTAGGCTAGTTCCTCATAGGGATCATTTTGCATCTTTAAGTAAAAAAACATTTCTTTGATCCCCTTCTCCTCCTTGTTTAGGTCAAATCTATCATTGGTTGCTAGACTCCTTCCTCTTGACCTAATCTGTGTCCACTTGGTCCTGTGTGGTCCCATACCTTTGGAAAGTCAATTCTTCAAAAACCACTCGAGAAACCAAGTTCAACAAGGATTTTAGGGTTTTGGAAGTACCTTTGCAATTCACACTCCTTGAACCTAGCCAATAAATCCTCATCCCCTTATCCTAGAAAGCTTTGTACCATGCTTAAGAAGCAAGCAAGTCCCATTCTTAAACCTCCCCTAGGAAAGGGTCTCCGAGATCACTTCACACCCATATTAGTTGATCTATCCTTTATAAGTGATTCTTTATATATTGAATCTCCTCCCATCGATGAAAGTTTGTAAAAAGCAAGAAGCTTTAGGTGTGGTGACAGTGGGCTTTAGCTTCATTGTTTCTCTTGACCTAGCAAGTGCCCCTCTAGGAACCCCCTGCTAGTTTGAACGGTAATGGGACCCAAACAAGGTCAAGGATTTCAGGTGAAACTTGAAACAAAAGGTCTTGACCCAAGTAAGGGAGGAGAGAAGGACCAAAGAAATTAGATTTGACATGATTTTTCAATACAATGATCCTTGATGAAGACACTAACCAAGGAAAACCTAGCGACATAAACGAAATTGGAGCTAGGGCTTGAGATGTTTCCAAAACTAGCTGTGGGAAATACTTCAAAATTTAAGAGGGCCTCGAGGAAACACTAGCGCAATTGTAGGTCAATTTTCACTAAAAATGGATGGCTACAAAGGATTTTGCTTAATGCCCTAGGAGACCACTAGGGTTAGGGCTTAGAAGGAGGAAGGAAAGGTGAAGAAAAATATTCATTGAGGTGATCACCAAGGATGAGATCAATGCCTTAGCCTGTTAGGAGAATGGATTCAATGTGCTTTCAATTTTTGGAGTTCTTTTACCCAATCAAGGAGTCCTTTAGCAATTTCACATGGCCTGGAGGCAACTACTAAATTACTAAAGGAATTTATACTTCTAGTTGCATAATTTGATGGCTTATCAAGGTAATTATGGAGATAATTTACCCCTAGGAACATTCATTCAACATACAATAAACATGCAACATATGCAATCCCTCACAAATCCTTCAAGATTTTGCATTTCAATTAGGGCAGCATCTCAAATTTGATGAGCGAAATTTTTCATACATTAACCATGTACATAAAAGATAAAGATAAGCATGCAAATAGCACTTACAAGTATAGCGAGTATATCCGACCATCAAATAGAGACAAAATCGAAGCTCCAAGACCAAGAAAAGATTTCCAAATATAAAAATGCATCAATGATTCTGCAATTCGTCCTCCAAAAGCTATAGCGAAATTCTCAAGAGAGAGAGATACAAATCCAAGTGATGATGATCAAATGAAATGATCATCACATCAATATATATGATCTTCAGGGTTCAATTTGCCTAATTCGGCCTAATGATGCCCCTAATAATAAAATAATGTACAAAATAACACTTTTTGGTGACAAGCCCACCAAGATAGCTCCATGACATGAAAATAAGCCTCTCAAAAGGGCAAAAATGATAGATACAATAGGTCGAAGGGCCATTGAAAGGCCTAGTGGAGTCTAATATGTGCCAAGATGAGTGAATGGGCTCTGTCGTCACTCAGATTGTATAGGCACTGTGATAACGAATCAAATCGGGGATTGTCACTCTGATCCCTGACCTCTCCGTTCTAGTTGTCTCCCAACAACAGGGTATGGGGGGTAGTCCCTATGGAAATGTGAAGTTGAATCACAAGTTGGCAACCAACAAGTCTGGGAGACATGATTGAGTGGCCTAGCTACTTGGTTAATTTTAGCAAGATTTAAAGATTATATTAAATTGAATTGTGAGACCAGTGCCTTATGGAGTCAACTTCTTGCTTATTTTCAAACAAATGCCAAGTAACTGATGGACAATCACTGCTTGAATGCTCCATTATCCTATATGCTATGCAGACCTAGGTGAAATGCAGAGTCTTGGTTGATTTTAAATTAGATGCATATTCTAGGTGTAACCTTCCTCTTAACTATTTTGGAACTAGTCACAAGAGTAGGTTGTAGGATGGAACTCAACGGGAAGTAAGCAAAGGCTTAACTAACGATACCTCCCCCTATGCTCCAACCACCCAATGCCTCCAGCACTATAGAGACTATGGCTTTGACGACTACAAAGTCATCATGTAAACCACTAAAGAGGGTCTAAGCTCCTCAAACTAAATTGAGAAAGGGTGGCCCTAAATATCTATCAACCAAGCTTATGCTTGGAGGTAAATTATTAATGCAACTAGACTTAGAATGCAATGCAAGATGGATTGAGTGGTTCTTGAACTAAGAATGTTTGATAATTTAAGTACTTAATCAAGATTTGATCTTGAATTATGACAACAAGTACTTATTAAGGAATTAAAAGACAATCTTAAACAAGACAAAATGCCAATTTTACAAGTGCCAACAAGAAACAAGAGATATCCAAAGATACAATTGCTCAAGAATGAAATAGATGCTCTTCACAATGATACTTCACAATAGATACCCACTTGAAATATGATCTATAAATCCGATGTTAATCCAATTAGCCAACACAAGATGTTAATTACTCAAGATAGAGAACAAGATTATCAATGTACCAAGGAACCAATACAAGCACTTAAGTGCAAGAAATATTCTTCAGAATGGTTTATTATTATCCACAAATAAGTGATAAATGAACCATGACCCATAAACAATTGGAGCACTTACCAAGCAATGATTCAACCTTAATTAGCAAAGTGACAAGATGTTAGGGCAATAGAAACCATTCAACAATATTTTCTTAATGCCAATCTTCACTTGGATGTTTAATGAACCAACATCTTAGAACCTTAGATTAATTCTTGAGCAATAGCATAACAAAATTATTGGATTATGATATCAAGCGTGTCAAGTGATTTTATGTGCAAAACTTGAAATTTTAGGCAACTCACAACAAACAAGTTAGTGCTCTTATCCCTGCCAATAATCCTCTTCACAATAGCACAATGAAATAAATCTTCTCCACAATGAACTTATTAGAGCATGAAACAATGAAAACCACTTATGTAACTTGTAGTCCAATGTTAGGTAGATTTAGGACAGCAGTAAATAAAATCACTTTTGCTCCAAAATGACAAGCATGTATGAACCAAATATGAGCAATGAGACACCCAATGACTTGTCAAACGAAAATACAAGCTAACCAACCTTCTTATGATGCATGTTTCAGTGTTATATAAGATCTGATTACTTCTATTTATGCAGAGATAACAGTCATTAAACAATTAGATCTATGCCAAGAGATTAATGCCCAAATTGCTTGAATGATTTGACAATATGCTAGATATCTTAGATATGATTTTTATGCCACTTATGTGTGTATTCATATAGCTGTAGCAAACAGTGAGGAAAAGTAGGGTTTAGAGATCAAACCCTTGGCCTTTAGGCCTAGAAGAAACTTGTCAAACTTGCTCAAAGCTGGAACACCTGCAAACTCCCAAAGATTGAGTCAATTTCTCTGCAAAACCCACCAATATTCAGTCCCAAAAAATCGAAAGACCAACCAAAGATATAAAAAGGGCAAATGAAGGCCAAGATGGGGCAACGCTAGGCCCTAGAGGGCTAGAGTTGAGGCAAGAAAGGCTGGAGGGAAGGACGTAGGGGCAGAAAGGCCAAGAGAGGACGATAAAGAGGGGAGGAGAGAAGGTTGAGGCCTAATTAGGGCAGCGGTAGGCCTAAAGGAGGCAACAGAGGGCTTAGATGAGGAGACCGAGGGGATAGGAAGGGCCGAGGAGGAGGAAGAGGGAGGTTGAGGCAGGGAGGAGGCCTAGAAAGGCTTGCAGCCAGGCCTTGGAGGCCTAAACAGGCCCACGGCAAGCCTTAAAGGTTGTCATCTAGGTGCAGGAGGGGAGGCCGAAGCCTTAGAGGCTTACGACCAGGCCTAAAAGGCCTTAAAAACACCATGGTAAGGGGGATAAAGGCAATTTGAGGCCTCTAGGGACCTGTGACTAAGCCTTGGAGGCCAAAAACGTTGACGCTAGGACCTTGGAGGCTGGATGGCTAGGAGAATGGAGGATGTTGGGCCCAGGAGGCCTGAAAATTTCAAAAACCTCGTCAGAAAAAATGATATGCTTTAGATCTTCAATTTCACTACAAATTTCTTCAGTTGTTGGCCCTGCAAAATTTTTTAAGACTAGATCTTACCCTCAAGGGCCTAGATCTAGCTATACTCCAAAATCACCTGCACAAATGAATTTACAAGTGCTCAAAACCCCAATATAAATAAAAAATTCAAAAATTTCCAAAACCCCAGCTACAAACAAGGGTTAGAAAATAAAATTATCTACAAAAATTTATTATACAAATATATTTACAAAATATACAAGCATACAATGCTTTAAAGATTTGAGGAATAATTTTTTAAATAAAATTTTGATGATAGCTAGATGTATTTCAAAAAATAAATGCTCAACCACGGCCTTATCAAAGTTAGAAAACCATATAAAATATTCAGGATCCAAACATGGTCAATCTGTGCCCACAGTCTGTGAACTTGGAGCCCAAGGGTCGGGGAACCTACAAACTCTATATATTTTCTTAAGCAGAAACAATTAGATCACACAATGAATCGGATCACCTAAGAAAAGCCCAAAACTTACCAATAGAATGTTCCTACCATCTACAATGAAATAACGATTAATTATTATCTGAAGCACAATATAGGAATGCACATACCCAGCACGTACCACAAATCAATGAGACAAAGACACCATGAACTACACCCCAAAGTCTTTTATTATGATGATCAAAATCGTTCCCAGCAGAATAGTGGCTTTGTACCAGCATTTACAAATTACATCAAACCCAGTTCATCCAAAAATGAGAAATAGAAGCAAAATGCCTTTTATTTATAGAGAAAATCCTCCAAGTGGAAAATAACAGCTAGTTGGCTTGAACCCCGTCAAAATAATCTCGACTATTGATAAATCTTAATCAATAATTATTTTGAGCTAATTTCCTCGAAAAATTGACTGACTTAATCACCAAGGTCCAAATTTTCTTGAAATTTGCAATATTCCCTTGGCGGGGGCCTCCAAAAAAAAAAAATTTAGACCCACGAATTTTTCCACTTGGAGAATTTAATTTTTCTAACATTTTATTTTTTTTACTCTAATTAATTATTTTTCTGGCTTAGGATTTTATTTTATTTTATCCAGAAAAATTAATTAATTGACTTATGAAGGGATTTATTTTTTTCCACCCTCTAATATTTTAACCATTGTGTCTAAGTATGAGGGATCATGCACTAAAATATTTTTTACATAACATTTTACAAAATCAACCTTCAAAGGGGGAACACCCGTTCATTATAGACCCTCCAATAATTACCCAATTCTGCGACACAATATGATCTAGTAGACCAAGTGATTTGTAATAAAATAATTTACTCAAATAGCTTAAATTATTCCCAAATCACTTTTACAAAAGACTCAACTAAAACACTAGGACTCACCTAAGACTTACGATAAATTCAACCCTAGCTTTGGAGTGAGGTTGGGGGGAAAAACTTTGTCGATCATCTGTGTTTAAAAACATAGATAATTAGTGAGACGAAAAACCTCCTAGGATGAAATTAGTCGCCAAAATAATAGGCTTACCTAGGTTGTTACATAAATACACGGTCCTACTAGCATCATTTACATTATAATTTTTCATAATGGGTTTACAATGACATAGAATGAACAGTTGGCTGATAATTTTGACTTTGAAAAAAATTCTTTGAAGTCCTTGGATACTGCTTCCTTGGAATTTTGAAAGAATGGGTGCAACGGGCTCCAAACATAATGATAAAGGGGGTGGCCCCTTGATCTCCAAGCAAATGACCTGTGATGCTCTCAAGTGGTTGTGGGGGCACAAAAACATCCTCATGGGTTTCCAAATGGATCGAGCAAGCTTGTATCTCATCTGCAAGGGTTGGAGCAATGATGCAAGCCCTCCCTTTGCCTCCCACGGTGAGACACAACCCATCTAGGCTTTGGAACAACTGCCAAATGTGTGGTGCAAGCGTGTAGCTAGCTGGGCAAGGTGGTCCAGGTGCATCATCGTCGTCAAATAAATGAAACACAAGTGAGCAATGAGTGGAGCTAAAAGATCCCATGATGTGGCTATCTTCTCTCTGCAATGGTGGAGGCCCATGCCTCTCAATGCTCACCTTACAAATGCCATGACCCTCTAGAGGGCTCGGACCCCGTATAGGGAGACCAAACCCCAAGATGAAGACCCACCCACAATATTGTATAAGATCCAATGCGCCTCCTCACCTCCTAGTACAACAAATCATTAATGCAATTGAGTAAAAGAGCTAACAAACCATGGAACCAAGTGCACACTTCATAGTGGCATGCCCTTGCATAATGAGCTTCAAAACGTACAAGTGTCTCCAAGTTCAATAAGGAGGTTAATCAAGGACCCTATTAGGTGGTTTCAACCTCTAAGGGAGTGACAGGTCCATGGTACATCCCTCAAGTGGCAAGTGTCATGCGACATGATGGAACAGAATGGAAGCATCAGGGGAATGCTCCAAGCCACATGCCATAGTACAAGGGTAGATATGATAAGAGAATCCCACACTTAGGTATATAGATGTAGAAGGGAGCAATCGTGGTACATGAGTTACCCTGGCATTTGTTTTTCTACCCTTCTTCATATGCCTTTTGCCTTTTATTGCTTTTTCCTTTATAACTGCTCGGAGCTCCGAGGAATGAGAGCATGATGTGTAAGATATAGTACTGAATACCCCCTTTAAGTCGGACAATTCATCGCCCACCAGGGATTGGGACAATCATGGGTTCCTTAATGATGTAGGGGGGGCAATATAAAGAGCCCTAAGAACCAAGGTGATGGCCATAATGATAGGGGGTAGAGCTCATGTTGTCTTTTGCCCACGTGCTAAATTTGTATGTTCCAACCATATTTTGCATTTTGTGGTACATTTCCTGTTAAGAGTGGCCAAATTATGCTTTTATCTTTCTTTTTAGCTGCATCAACCTCTGAGGCATCATTCCAAGCTCAACCCAAAGTCTGGACAAGGGGAGGGGGAGGCTAACTCCTTGTGGACCCAAATGGGATATATGTGGTGTCGAGAAGCGGGACCACGCAGCCAAAATCACGATTGCCCAAGTATTGCCCCTCCTAAAGCTCATGGCCAATAAAGGAGATCCCACGGGACTAGGATACAAGGCTAACCACCAAGTTAGACAAGGGGACAAGAGTACGAACCAAGCCCATTCTTTCCGCTGAATCCCCCCACTAATCCATGCCCAAAAGTGTCCATGATAAGTAAGCAAAGATACCCAACTACATAATGAAAGTCATACCTTCGAGGTTGGATGGCCCACCTTCAAACATATGATCATAACAAATGGGCAAGGGAGCATAATGGCTAGCTCAGGTGGCGAAGATGGTGGCACATCAAGCTATGTGGTGGCTACAAGGAGTTGTTGGGTTCCAGCTGAGGACCATCTAGGAGAAAAAATTCTCCTACGGGTGTCACCCATTGGTGGTGGATAACAGTCCTCACAGACTCAATCATGGAATCTCATCCCTCATAAACCTCTCGTAAGATGGGTTGGTCTGTATCTGCAAATCGTAGCAAAGCAATGATAGGGTCCATGATCTTAATAGTGAGATCTACCCTCTCCCACCAAGCATCATCTAACATTGTGTCCTTGACTCTTTTTTAGGATACTTGATTTGTTTTTATCCAAAAAGACCAAAACTTTGAAATAACCATGGCCCCAAGAGCCATCTTGACCTCCCTCAACCTCTTCAGCATGATGAATGCAAAGGTAAACCGTGTATCTGCAATCTTCAACAATGATAGATGTATGTACTCTGTCTAGATTGTGAGGGCATTGGTATGATTTTGTACAAAGTTGCGGATATGTTGTGAATCCTCAATAACACTTCCAATCCAAGGCACATCAGAAGCAATAGCTTTAAGTGCTAAATTCAAGAAATGAGCAATGTAAGGTGTCCAAAATACTTTTGGATATTTAGCTTCCACAATCATGCCAACAGCGTTGCAAATAGGTGCATTGTCTATAATGATTTGCAAAGAAGAATCAACACCTACATCTCCAATAACTTTAATGAAACAACTCACCCATATATTGTGTATCCTTGTATTTTCCAAGTGCATCCACTGATTTCAAGAAAACTGGTCCATTCAAGGAAGACACCATGAAGTTGATGAGTGGATGGCGTGTTGGATCTGTCCATCCATCAGAAACAATACTAACCCCAGATGTTGGCCATGTTGATTTAATAGGCTCAAGCATTTTATCCACCTCTTTCTTTGCCTTAGTCAACAATGTGGTTCTAAGCCTCTCTGACCCAAGAGGCACGTACTCTAATGGAGCCCCTTCAGTTAGAGATCGGCACATCTCAAAAAATAAAGGTGATCGTGCAAAATTAAATGACATGAAGTTCAGATAGAAAAAGAAGGCAATGGTGATATCAAGCTCTTCCTATTTCTCTTGCTGAAATATCTTATCCATTGAACCATGTGCCACTACCTTTATTTTTATTGTTTGACCTACACCCCCACCAAAACTCTCAAATGGAAATTTGTTGTTGATTTTCCTCAAGAATAGAAGGGGATCCTCATTCTTATTTTTTTTAGATGATGCAACCACCCTTGCCACACCAACATTGGCCTCTTTTTCCATTTCTTTCCTCTTAGTTATAGACACATTTGCACATGCTCCAATTCCACAACCTGGTAAGCCCAACAAATGTGCTTTCACATGGAAATAAATGCTCTGGAATTGACTGTTGCAATAGTTGCATGTCCAAAGAACATTGCCTCCTCCCTTTAACTTGTTGCCTAGTCCTTGAACTCTTGTGACATACTTCCACAATGGAAATTTACTTTCTTGAGCCTGCTGTCTTTTTAAATTTATTCTTCCCTCAACATTTGAAGTTGTTTTTGCAGCCCCATTTCTAACAGAGGGAGCACTGGCAGACCCTGATGAAACTGGAATAGGGGGGCATTACCAATGGGGCCATTTTTCCCCTTCTTTTGCCTCTTCCCTGCTGCCTTTGATTGAGCCATGAATGCTGTAAAAAAATTAAGAAAAAATGCACTAGCATATAAACAAAATGGATAGGAAAATTGTTGTAGCAAAAGAGGGAAAAAAATGGAAGCAAAATGCAGAACAAGAGAGTCACAACAATGAAGAGAAAGCGGCCCAAATCAGGCTTTTAAGGAGCTTCGGCACGCATTTCTAGAGGGGCACGTGTCCTGAAATAGTGACACGCTGCTCAGCGAATCAGATTCATGGGCCCAGCAAATCCCACGTGTTTGGACACGCTCAACCCACAAATCAGGGACATATATCTCGAGAATTGTGTCCGACACGTGGGGTTCGAGGCACGTGGGGGGGAGGATGAATCCGGTTACTTAAGAGGCCACTAATCATGAAGTTAGTTAAAGTCCCAGACAAATGCAAAACAATACAGTTATTCCAAAAATTTAATCAAATGGTAATCTATTCAAGCAAGGTTGAAGGAACTCCATCCTGAAGGCTTCTTCAACATAGCATCCCATAGATAGACACGTTTACCATCATATTACAACCCCAAATAATAAAAAATTAACTCATGTTCTTGGTATAAAAGTATTGTTGGTTTTCAAATCAATGTAGATTCATATCAGCATCAGCATAGATGGAGAAGAAACTTCTAACCGGTATGTTAAATAAAAGTAGCAACATTTGACCATTCCAATGGCTCAGCGACGAAAAGCAGTCACAAAACGAGGTATGCCAGCATAGTCTGCTATAATTTGCACTTCCCGAAAGCTACTGTCTGACTTACAGAGCAACCAATCTGCAAGTGCCTCTGCCTGCCTTCCCCCATTTGTCTGCACAAGACAAGAAGTCATTATATATGTTGATTTTGAAGATATAAATAAAAAGAAAGAGGAGTACTAGAGAATTCAAAGAGTACCTCAAAGCCAAGAAATCCACCAGAACGTAGTGCAGAGATGCACCCTCTGCATAGGTGTAGAAGATCTTCAATACCTTCTCGGCCTCCATTTAGAGCCAACCTCGGCTCATGTTTACCAACCTCTGCTTGTAACCCAGGAATTTGATCCTCCGGGATATATGGTGGATTACTGAGCACACCAGCAAGTTTTCCATTAACATCTTGCAATGGGAGGAACCATGAACCCTGTCTCACCTCTACTCTAGCCTGAAAGGTCCAATCAAAACAACAGAATTTTACATGAGAAACCAAGCACATAAATAAACATTTCTCAGCACAACTCTACAAATGCAAGCTCTTACAAACAATTGTGTCCCATTTTTATATTGTTCTCATATCATCTATTTGTTAAAGGGTAATAATGGTTTTCTCTTTTCGCATTGCAGACCTTGTCAGACACCGATATAGTTGCATGCAATAAGCAGCAACCAATTATCACTTACACTCATTGGGCATTAACCTGCCAACCACATTTTCAGTCAACAAATTAAAGATTGCAAAACTTTACAATCAGCGTTTAATAATTCCTTCTGCCTAAGGATTTAAAAGACCCTAACTCAAAGTCGTCACACCATGTTATCTGTCCTCTATCCTATGCCTAGGTCTCTTAGCTTGCTCAAAGTTTACCCCAGGTCCCACCACTTAAGATCATCATCAGTCCTGTGAAATAACATCTTAAATTGCCGGATGGATTCATGCAACATGTGTGGATTTCTAATGGAAATTCAATGGCTATATTGTTGTTTGGATATGATTTGACGCAGGTGATTATCAGCCCATAGCAAGTGCATATGAAATAACAAAATGAAGATCAAACTGAAAGAGTGTCAATCTGGTGCAGAACACACACTTATTCTGATAGAGGTTCTTTGCAGGTTCCAATTTCCCTTAACTTGATGGCATACAATTGCTTCTGAAATCTAGTACGGTCAATACAAAACTGTAGACAATGAAGGAATGCCTCACTATTGGGGGCCCTTTCACGAAATGCCATTCATGCTTTTACTATATGTTCTAGATCACTATCTCTAGCACAAGGCAAGGGCACTGAATCTGTCTTGCCACCATGCCCAACTAAGTATAAGAAAGATATGGAGTTGCAAGAATGTAAGGAGACAACAGTGCATGATGTTGACATCGCAGAAAAACTTCAAAGAAAGCAGCAGAAACAAGCATATAACAAGGACCACGAGAATCCAAGGACTGAATGGTGCTCTCAATGTTGAAAATGTAACTAGTATCGGTCTTCATAATGTAATTCAAATGTATCATTGATGTACTTATTATATTCATTTATTATAGTCATTATTATTATTTTATTTCTAGTCAAAGCATGTTCTTCATGCTTATAGGATCAATTGGGTCAAAAGAAAATTCATTATGAACCCAAAAAATGTAATTGAGTCAAAGTCCCATTTGGACTTCTTGTAAGAAAAAGAAAAATTATTTTACTTGAGTCAAAAAATCAATTTGTCATCCACAAGACCAAGTCGGTCTAAAGAGGCAGCTATTCGTCCTCCTGGACATGTATAAATACAAGGCAGTTCGACCTCATTCATTTATTCATCATTCACATCAATTTTTGTGCCAAGACAAGAAGAAAACCAGCGAAGTCAAAGGAGAGAGGTGGTCAAAGGAGAGAGAAGACGAATTGATTTCTGCCCTAATTCTGTTCACACGTGCAAGTTTTTCTGAGGTTTTCTGAGGCTGTTACAGGCCGAAATTTCAGGGATTGACCAGAATTCAGAGATTTGACCAGCATTGACTTTTGTTGACTAACTGTTGGAGATGGCTTGGAGGAGGGTTAACTTGGGTCTTTGTGGCAGTCTTGGTCTTGATCTTGGGTCTTGGATATCTCACTTTGAAAGTTTGATCTGATTCTATAAGAAGAAGATTTCTTGGGTTTTCCCCCTTGTGGGGTTTTGCCCTGGCTTGGAGCCTAATTTTTGTGTTCCTTGTCTCTTTGTGATCTTCATGTTTTGTACTATCTGGTACTTGCTTGATGAAGAAAACATACTAAGAAATAAGAATCCAATAAACCTTCACAAGTAATTATCAAGTTAAGAGAAATCAACCCTAATCTACAAGCATCCTGATTTCTCAACACTCAAAATAATAGTTATCGTGTTGACTCTTGAGGTGCATATGACCAGCAAAAATTTGGATTGAGCCTATCAATACTCGTGTTTTACAAGGATCAGTTCATATCCAAGAAGTTATCTCAATGCATACATATGGCCAAGCATAGTAATAAAATCTCTAAGAAGAATCCCATGACATATCTACATTCGCATTATGTGGCAGGAGATGGCTGACAGGCTCACCATGGATATGGTTTCTATTTCTGCAAATAATCATTTGCACAAATGATAAGAAATTATTAAAGCTTGAATATTTTCTAAACTTGAATGTGACCAGAGATGAATCGGATAGAGGGCTGCCAATCACTGGTGTTTTACAAGGATAAGTTCATATCTGGTAATCTTTCTCAAATTCTCAATACATAAATATGGCTTAGCATAGTAGTAAAATCTCAAGATGAATCCCCTGGATAATATACATCGCCAGTATAGCAGTGGCAGGATATGGCTGACAATCTCGCCATGGATATGGTTTATATTTCTGTAAATAATAAAGTAGAGGTTGTAATGATTTGCACGAATGACAATAAATTATTAATGCTTGAATAATGTTCTGAATGTTTGATAACCCATCGATTTATTTCTTATGGTTTATTAGGCTTTCGAATGTAGTGGCTCCTCAGTTTGCTTAGAGTTCAGTTAGAATCTAAGTTAGGAACCCTAAACCACTTTTACATTATTTCGATAACGTAAAATATCTTGTTGCATAATGGAAAATAACACACCCAAAATTCTTTAAATGCAAAATTGCATTAAGAAGAATTCGGGAGTACAGGAAGACTCTACAGAATAGATGATTGGAGGAAGCTTCATTGGCTTGCATGAAAGTTAGCTGAAGGATTAGCAGTGGTATTTTTCTCACCCTTACTCCAACCACCATCTGGACCTAAATGAATTGCATTGTTCCCTGCTGTGTCACCATTGGAATCTCATATTGAAGTCTCCCCTGACATCATACGGTTAACCGTTAAAGAGACATCATTTCAGGTTGGGTTACCCAATCATCTTTGTTCTGGGCACTAGTTGTCTTACATATGTAATATTATTTTTACATTTAAAGAAAAGAGACTTGAGCAATCCTGTGTATATTCATTAGTTTCCACATAAATAATTTTTTTGTACTGTTACCTTTCTCGTTTCTATCTTTTTTATATGTGCATGTGAAACAATCAAACTTCACAACCTAATTTGTGTATATTATCTTTATATCTCCAGAATCTTGTTTACCTTCTGCTCGCTCTTTTCCTTACAGGAATGTATTATTTGGTTATAACGATAATGTGTTCTCAATACTCTTTACTTCCCTTTTGTCATTCCAATTAAGTTCTAGGCATTTAGTAGTTTACTTTCTGTAGTTCCTTAGATTAATTCATTAATTGACTAAATTTTGCCTTTTTCTTAATTCTTTGCTGTTTTAAGTTGAGATCAAGTTAATTTAAAAGTTTATTTGCATATTTTTGACATGAGAAGCAGAAGACAAAACATAAAAAATGAAAACACGAAAATTCATAACCACATTGTCACAATGAAAGTAAATGAAGGGTTAACATACATGGGCTAGTATACGATCAATTTGGCAAAATGAAATGAGTCATTCAACATTACACGGTCAAGTTGCCTTTGGCAACTACTCAAAAAGTTATCCAGTAATGTGATAAAACATTTAACATTCTTACGCTTGTTCAAAATTCACCTTGCAATGAATTTAAATCTAAAAGAAACATTTTCCAGAGGCTTGTTGCTACTTATCACTATGCATTTTTTAATATATATTTTCACAATCGACTAGGTTGATTCAATACCAATCTGTAAAAGAATCAATCTTGCACTCACACAGTATTTAATGAGTGATTACGCAGTTCACATTAAATTCGAAAGTGTTAGATTTTTACGTTGTTTAGCTCAGACAGTAATCTCCAGCAGGGGCACACATATTTCAGGTCTTTATAACTCCAGTACAACACAATAGTGTATGCAGATCAGGCAGTACATTACTGGCAGTTTTTGGTCTTGGTCTTTGTGGGTGGCAGAGTGTGGAGGAGTTGGAGTTATGTAGGAAAGTAGAGGACACATGCATGCCTTCATTGTGCATGCATCAATCTTGCATATTTTCTTCTTTTACTACTGGAGTTTCACTATTAGCTTTTACAGATTTAGAATTTTGCTTTTGTAGTTCACTGGCGGTGGCCCTTTTTCTATTAACAGTTTCCCCTTTAGTTATAGGAAAACCAAATCAGTTGATATTAGTCAAAAAATTAAGTAGGGCGCAGATCTATAGGAGCCACCTGTTGCTTGAATGCATGTCAGCTACCCCTTGAGCATTCTAATCTAGGCATTCTCTAATCCAAGCCTAGGGCACACTTGCCTAAGCTAGAATTAGGATTACGGTTAGGGTTTAGTCTTCCACCATAAGTGCATCTCAAGGATGGATTGCATTGATTGCAAATGACATTCCTTCTAGTCTATAAAGGAGTGAGAGGGTCTTCCGCTGGGTTGATTAGTGAGCTTATGTTTTTGAGATATAGCATTACCATTTACTGTTTTTTAGATTTCATAAAAACAGTAATGCAGATTTCAGAGTTCGGTTTTTCAGGTATTTTATGTTAGTGTTTCCAGCAGAATGTATTTGTAGATTCTAGTATTTATAGGTTGCAGTTTTGATAGAATTTCAGTTTAGCTATCTAGGGTTTAGGTATTCTTTGAAGTGCAGAATCTGCTTACCATGGTTTGCAAAATTTCAACATGGCATCAATGCACATTTGCTGGAAACTTTCTAGGAATCCCTCTGAATAGGACTGAAATCTATAAGAGGATGTTGTTGAAGGGTTTCAGCAGTATGATGCCCGAGCTTTAGTAAGTGAAGCAGATCCACACCTGAGAAGGGTTGTGGGGTGTGATGCCCTAGTTGCTCCAAGGATTGGAGTTTATTTTTTTGTGCATAAGAGAGGCGATCTGCACCTATAAGAAATTGCAGATTTGATTCATTGTTGTTGATTTGTTTTCATGTTTATTGGAGAGTTGCAATCATGACCAATCATAATCTTTGAGGTTGCCATATGTTGGAGGGCACTTCCAACTTTGTTCCAGGGGGCAGAATCTATTGAAAGAGGTTGAACAGTGGTACCTTCTGGAGGAGGAGGCTGTAATTACCACAAATCCCTCACATTGCAGATAAGAAGACAGCCAGGGAAATGCATAGTCACCTTGTACCAAAGTGAGAACATGTCCAGGAGAATGCTTTTGAAGACGGACTAACCACTACCGACGTGAGCAATATGCTGATACAGTAGCTAGCTATCCGACGAAAATCACAAAGTTGAGAGATTAGATAACTGCATTTGGTGACTAGGTAGAAGAGGATAAGTTAGTTCAGATCAGTTTTAGTGGCTCTGATCCTTCTTGGAATTATTTTGTATAATGTATATGGGCTCATGAGAAGCTATTGTTGTGTTATAATCTAGCAGGTTTTGTGAGATGCCTCACAAGGCAAAAGCCAGATCAAGACACAACAATGAGGTGGATGGCACTGTCACCTCAGCAATCCACCTCCTGCTCTTTAGTGGAATTTCACCACACATGAGGCTTCCCAGTTTAGGTGACCTAAAGGATATTCTTGGTCTAGGCCCTAGGGGTTCAAAGGTGAAAATTGAATAGGCTTATCCAAGATACTCAAGCTAAGGAAAGGCTCAATTCTACTAGACAAAGAATAACATACCTTAGAAGCAGCCTATAAAGGACTTGTAGCCTAGGGTCTTTGGTGTACGATTCAAAAGTAGCACAACTAGGCATACAAGGAAAGAGAAAAGGTTTGTTTAATGATGTGATTAACAACAGGGAGCCACAAACCTTCAAGTGACCCTAAGTTGAAGCCTTAGTGTTGAATTAGGGTTTTTCTAGCACTAGAATTGCCTAGGGATGATGACGTCAACACTGGGGAAGGACTTCCAACTATGCAAATTGCTAGATTTTGATGTTTTAAGGCTCTGCAAGGTAGAACGACCTCCAACCAGCTCAACACTCATGCCCTAGTTGAATTCAACTTCAAACTCTAGCCCTAGCAACTTGCCTTGAAGGGTCAAGAATTTCATAGCTGAAATGTTAGGAAGAGAAGAAAAAGAAAAGATTCTGAAGTTTTTGATTTTTGACCATCAATATGGATGTCGGTGCCTTCTATCTACTTGGAAAATGGAGTCTTAAGGGAATTTAACCACGGAAATATCAAATCCTTGAAGGGAAAAAGGGGGAAAACCCTAGGTTTTCACTTGATAACCCTAGCTATCACTTTAAGCAGAGATAAATTTACTAAAGAAAAGCTCTCTAGGAGGTTCTCTAGGGGAGTTCAATGATACAAATTAAAGCATGCAAAATTAACCAAGTTCATATAAATATAAGCATTTCGACATGGAACACAGAAACACTTACATGCAATTATCATGAAAGATAATCAATAATAAGGTACTCAAAATATATCCAAGAAATAAGCCTTCTTTATCCTGTGACCTCTTCACAACAAGTACTAGTTTCCAATAGTCAAATATCCACAAAGCAGCGAAGTACAACAAGCTAGGCCGGAATCTCTAAGAGAGGTTGAGTTGTCCACAAGAGATGATGAATGAATGAGCGAGGTGACCTTTTATTTATATGATGCCTACCTCACCTAAATTCTAACTAAGAAGCTCTTACACAAGTTGTATTTTGAGTGGACAAAAAGTAAATTAGGGTTAGACGCCAACCCACTAACTTTTACAACATAATTTTTCATTATAATCCCATACGTGTGAGTCATAGGGCTAAAAATGTGATGATGTCATGCCCTTTTTGGGCTCCAAACACTCCATCAAGGCAAAGGCAAGGTTGAAAATGTCCCCGAGTATCATGATCATCCTCCATTTGAGAAAAATCCCCAAATCATGCATCAAAATAAGGCCAAGGGTCCAAAATCCAGTTGTGGGTGCCACACGTCAACTCCATGGGTGTCAAGTGAACAACGTGGTGCCTCCTCTCTCTAGCATTAGAGCTCCATCAGGTGCAACAAGTCCTCCTCAATCATCCTAAGGTTGACCGTCCTCATCTAGGCCCTAGATCATGGCATGCCCATCAAGTAATGTCAAGGCCAACTTGGGGGCATGCTGGATCTACTAGTACATCATCAAGAATCCTCCATGCTAGGTGAGAGAAACCTAGTGTTCTAGCTATTGGGGTTGCTCTGGGATGTATATCAATTGCTCAAGTCATTAAAAGGTCCAACAATCTACTCTAAATGTGCAACACTGCATCTTGCAAGTCATCCTGCTCTCTAGAACGGGGATGTATGGCCTAGGCATCATGTGGAGCAGAGAGCCACTAGGCCTCCATTGGGAAAACCAACTTAAACTTAAATGAAAGTAACCATTCATTAGAGACCAAGATCATAAATGCATCTAAGTGGGCCATACTTAAGTGTTAAGGGCATATTAATACTTCAAACTGGGATCACATTCAAATATCTAACTAGACAAAGTCCCATAAAGGTGTTCCCTACCTTTGTAGGGGTGGCTAAATAGCCATCCCTATTAGGTGCTTCCAACCCCCAAGGGGAGGTGGCATTTCCAAGGTTAAACCTTCAATCAATAGGTGTTAGTGTAAGTGGGTGGCAATGGAGGGGGAAGGCTTCATGGCCAAGTGCCATGGTCAAGGGACCAACTAATGGGAGTCTACATCCTAAGTGTATAGATGTAATGGAGGGAGCAGTGGTGGATGCATGAGTTACTCTGCTCGGCCTACTTTTTCCACCCCTCTAGTATGTCTTTTACTTCTTTTTTATAATGTTTTGTATTACGGTGCATAACTCAAGGATCAAAGCTTGCTCTTTATGATATAGCATTTAATTTACCCCTTGAGATGAGGCAGTTTATCACTCATCAGGGTTGGGACATGCAAGGGTTCCTTTTAATGTGGAGGAGCATCATGTGCTCGGGAATCAGCTGATGGCTAATGAAGAGGGTAGAGCTCATGCTAGGCTTTTGCCCACACACTAACTTATGTCTCGGCCATCTTTTGCATTTTGATTTTCTGTTTCTTTCATTGTGGCCATATTAAGCATTTCCATTCATTTAGTTACATCAACCTCTAAGGTAATGTTTTCTGACCCTACTCAAGCATGTGGATAAGAGGGTGCCAAATCCAAATGAACCAATGACAAGTTAGACCCGAAGAATGGAGATGGTATAAAATGCTTATAATGTGACATGGAAAGTGTTAAGTATGGTGAAAGCAAGAATGAACATGCTTACTTCAATCCAAGTTTTCTAAGTAGTGCCCCTATTATAACCCTAAGGACTTAAGGGAGGTCCCATTGGACTAGGGCTAAAGATTAACCACCCAAGTAAAGTTAGAGAACAAATTTACAATCACAATCCGGATCATGAAGCTACAAGATCAATCATGACAGAAATACTAAGAGGGGGGAGAATCAATACTTCTTATCAATTAGTATATTTTTAGTTTCACAGAGCATTAACTATTATTAGCATCGAATAAACATAAACATTCATCAACACCATTCAACAATGCATAACAATAGAGATAGTAGACACAAAGGTTTTTAGGTGGAAACCCCTCCGGGACAAAAACCACTGAACACTTCTAAATATTTATCTTCAAAAGATTTACATCAAGTTTTCAACTCCAACTGAAGGAGGCTCCAACCCCCTGATTTACAGGCTCCAACCTGTAAAACTCCTACGCCCTATTTACTAGTTGCAACCAAAGGACGTTCCAACACCCTAGTCTTCATGCTCCAACATGACAGATGCTCCAACACCACGTTTACCAGTTGTTACTGGACGGACGCTCCAACGCCCTATGCCAGCGACAACCTGTCCTAGCACCACCCTGCCACCCTGAAGTGTTCTCAGGCTCCAGCCTGAAGGAGACTCCACTATCCTGCCTTGCACCACCCTGCCACCCAAATCAGCCAGCAAACCGCATTTCACAATTTTCAGACTAGATCCACTTGTGCTTGAATCAATACAAAATATACTGAAATATAATGATTGTTGCTTCTTCTTAGTATGTATGTCAATGTCAAACCCTGGCAGCCTTACTGCTCAACTCACACCAAACCCTAGCTGCTAATGCCAATGTTGTACTCAACTTTTGTTGTTGAAACCCTAGCTTCATAACTGTACCAACATTGCGCGACATACAGATATATGTCAATAACTCTAGCAGAAGTATGTCCAATCCACTAACACAATGACCTGCACCGTATCTACTCTAGAGTCATAATCTTGTAGTACTGCAACTATTAGCACTGTTGACTTTGCCCACGAAGCTGAAACCCTAGCTTCACCACTGTAACCAACATTGCTCGTCATAGAGATATATTTGTCAATAACTCTAGCAGAAGCATGTCCAATCCACTAACACAATGAAATGCACCGTATCTGCTCTAGAGTCACAATCCTATAGTACTGCAACTGTTAACATTGTTGACTTGTGCCCACGAGCACAACCCCAGATGCCACCAATCTGTTTATGTGCCCAACCTTACATTGTCCCAACTGTTGCAACAAAATCATGCAAGCCCTCTTTGTTGTCTCGAACGCTAACTGCTCAGTTCTTCAATATGCAAGTAAACCACCATCAACCCTACAATGTCATTGTCACAACTAGCAAACACTATCATCAACCACTTCAACAAGATTTGTCTATGAGCTTTCATCTCAGTACTTTTTATGGCTCTCAATTTGGATCAATAATGATATATTAAATCATATAGTAGGCTAAACAAAATGACACTTTTTGGGCATTGTTCTACAGATTGCTCATCTCAAGATGCGGTTCTACAAATTGTACATTTTCTGGCAATTGTGCTACACTTTTGTGTACCAACAATTTTCTATTCATTCAACAAAACAATTTCCAATACACAAAACAATTTGTTATTCATTCAACAAAATTGCAGCTCCACGACAACATTCAACAAGTTGATTGACTTTTCAACCATGGTGGGGACCATTCGAATTGTGTTGACACATGTCATTCAACCTTAATAATTAGATGCCACAAATATTGAAACAAGACAGCTCTTATAATTATGATTCTTAATTACTTACTTTCTCTTCAACGAAACATAACCCAGCCCACTCATTCTTCGATAGCAACCTTCTTTAGCGAGTCGACTACGTATCGAACTCTAAGATGCACGCTCCAATTAATCTTCTTCCAAGTTTTGACTTAGTCCACAAGGAGATCAATTCAACAAGGACGCAGAAATAAGTTAATACAAAGATTCGTATTATAGACTTCTTAAAGCACTGATTATTATCACTGCTGCTACAGGATCTTTAGATATACCTTCAAATCTTCAAGATTAGATTGTTGGGAATCAAAGGACAAAGTACTTGCAAACCTGGATAAGATGTACCTCTTCAGGATATATATAGCCCTACAACTGTAAGATGATAATGAGACTTAGCTCCACTAGATATATCTAAATATTATTCTATACCTTTACATTGTACCTTGCCTTTAGTAACCCTTGCAGCAAGACTTTAATTTTATATGCGAATCTGCAAATACACCCAAAGGAATGGGACCAAGACCATTGCTTTAGATGTGATTCATCATAGAGACGTGGAGATGCCCATAGAGATACCAAGCCGAAATGCACAGCGTATATGTTATTTGGTCCATTTCTGAAGGAAGGTCGAATAAACAAGACACTTCGTTGTTCTTCAATCTAATTTTCACTTGGCCACAGGCATAAAGCTAATCTGTAATTCAGAGATAGACAAAATGGACACAGAGAACAAATTCACAGATGTTTAAGGGGTTTCAAGGCTAGATGGAATCTCAGATCCTAATGGATTCTTGAGTGCCCAGTTTCTTCACTTATTCACTGTTTGAGGAACCGCAAAAATCAAGAGTTATTCTGAGATACTTTGATCTTTACCCTTCTAGTCTGATCCATCATTAATCCACATGGCCGAAAGGATAATTTCAGAGATCAATTTCTAAAGATATGCGTTCATTTTTCTTTACCCTTAAAGAAGAGTGAAGCTGCTTTATATAGCCTTTTGAGGCCATAAATTTGGGGAGCTGACTTGAAGACTTTTAGGGGGAAAACCCTCTTCTTTTTTAATTACAATTAAAAAAAAATAATAATTAAGCCCAAGGATGAGACCCTATCTTTCAGGAGTTAGGTTTTTAATGTTATTTGAAATTAAAAACCCCTCATGGCATGTAAATTCAAAAATTAATCTTTGAGACCCTCCATGAAATATGAAATAGTACGCTGGCCAATGAAGGATTGCCACATCATCTCCTTGTGGGGTTTTTGCCCACAACTTGGGTCCTTCTTCTTCGAACTGGCATAACTCACAAACTGTGAGGGCTCTTGGGGTGTGCCACATACCACCGGAATCAACTTGACGAGTATAATCCAATGGTGAGGATCTCCAAGGCAAATTCAATGATCTGCTTCTTCAAAAACCTTCAACAAGTGTAGGGTGTGATCATTGTCCAACCAAACCCTAGAGCTATGGTTAGGGTTTCAATTCATCCTTCCATTGGAGCTTCCAACTAATGTAATCCAGACAAATATTAAGAGCATTCATTAACAGATGTTGGCATCAATGACAACACCATTCAACAGATCAATTATCCAGATCACCCCTTTATCTATACTAAATGCCCCAAACATTAACTTAAAGCATCCGATTGCAAAATGATCAAAGTACTTGTTGAGTGGTGGCCCACCTTCATCCAAGAGGCATGCCAAATGGTGAGAGGTGTAATGATTGGTGCAGATGATGGAGGAGTTGGCATGTCATCATCATCAAACTAAGGTGTAGGGCAGTTGACTAACTGGCTGTTCAAAATAGGAGAAAAGCTTTCTCCTAGGATAGTTACCCATTTTAGTGGGTAACAGCTACCTTCATTTGAAATCTTGTGTGATGCCTTTGTCATGGAGGAGATGAGTTTATAGACAATTTCAACCAATTACAAGGAAGTACTAGACCTAGCCCTCATCGAGAAGGTGAGGAAAGTAGGAAAGAAAACAAGATCTAAAGGGCCAAAAGAAGAAGATAGACTCAAAGTCCTCCAACCGGTGGAGCAAGGATTTTAACCAATTCATGTGCTTCAAGTGCAACAAACATGGCCACTATGCTTCTCAATGTCTTGAGTAGAAGAAGAAAAAGGGTTAAGCAGTAGAAATAGCTAGCAAGAAGAGCAGAAAGTTCAAGTGTGGATGAGTTTACTACCAAGGTTGATACAACCTTTTCCATCGTGTCATGCCTTTCCACCTACACAATTTCAAAGGTTAACGGGTATTTTTTGAATGTGGAGCCTAAATACATGTAACATCAAATAGATTGACCTTCTTCAAGTTAGTGGATCAAGATACTAGCATGCAGGGAAAGCTTTGCGATGATGGAAAGCACCCACCCACTAAGTTGATTTATATCCCAATCCACATGCCAATAGGAGATGTTTTGAGTTGACTACCAAGGTTGATACGGTTGGAAATAATACTGAGAGGGGGGGGTGAATCAGTGTTATCACATCAATAAAACTTTTTCATTTCCATAATTAGATTCATATATGCTACTTCCACAACTTCTTATGATTAAGTTAATTGATCTTCAATGAGTGCACTAGAATATTATCAACCATGTTATCAGTTAACAGATGCAGTAACATAGAATAGATCATCACACATAAGGCACACACATGAACACCATGATATAAGGTGGAAACCCAATGCGGGAGAAAACCACCTGCTGCAAGTCATCTCAATCTTCTTCTTAATAAGAAAATCCTTTTAAAATATTTGTACTGGTGCAGTCTTATACCAGTACGGGAGCTACAACCCCCTTTGCTCTTGTACTAGCCGATCCATTTACTAGTACGCAGGCTGCTACCTGCTACAATGCTCCAAAGATTCCCTTTTGCTTTTTTACTAGCTTAAGTACTAGTACG
>APFE031296224.1:45599-69665 GCA_000404065.3 Pinus taeda | reverse complement strand
AATACCCATTAATATTTTAATTTTCCTAAGTTTAGACTTAGGAACTCCATTAAAAATATTAATTATTTTAATATCTTTCTAACCGGGTGGAATTTCCCCAAACCATTTCTGAGTCTTGGAGATCTCATGTGCTTTAGCCTCTCCACCAATTTTCATGGCTAAAGCACATCCAATGCTACCACAAATCAAAAAGATTACAAGCCTCCTAATAAGACTATTCTAGAACAATATCTTAAGGCTTATCCTGTTGAGACCCAGTATGAGATCAGACGTGCTCATCCCAACACCCTAACAATTGCCCAGAGCACGGCTGAGGAATTGAAGAGAGATAAGAAATCCTCAGGGAAGTCAGAAATCCCTGGTTTCGAAAGAATCCAAATTAAATCTGGGGGAAATGAAGTTAAAGAAGAGGAATCTGAATCTGTTAAGGAATTAACTCGATTAGTGAAAGAAATGAACATTAAGCATACCAAACAAATGAGTGACATGCGGTCCAAAATTATTCAAATGATAAACATACAGCCTAAAGGTGATAATTACCCATGGCCAAGAAGGAATCCTCCTACTAAGCAACGGCCTCCAGTTTCTCAAATTAATATTTTCGGAAAAGAGTTTCATTTGCCTTTAGAAGATTGGATGGAAGTTATTGAAAATAGTTGTGATGTTGAAACTCTTAACTTAGGCAATATTGAGAGTGAAAATGAAGATTGGCTTGAGGAGTCATATATCCAAGACATTGGAGAATCAGCCTCTGCTTTTCTTAAAGCTAATCTTGGTTTCAAATTAGGAGAATGGATCAGCCAAATAAAAATATGTGTGCCTCTCACTCAGATGATCAAAAGACCTGCTCAAAATAATGTGGTCACCAAGGAAGTCAAGTTTACTCCAGAAGAAACTCCTAGAGATGAGCACCAAGCTCCCCCTCGCTCTATTCCATGTGATGATTGTGCCAAGGTCAATGAAGTTTAAAACGTAGTGTCCCCTCCCAAGGACCTTTTAGAAGAGCCTGTTGTCATGCAGTCCAGCATTGGGAATTATGTTATCCTTTCTGATCCTTTAGATGTGCCAAAGGAGGAAATGGAATCTAATGATCAAATGTGGCACATGAGTTTTGATGGTGCCCTCTCAAAAGTTTGTAAAGGGCCTAGAATTGTTTTAACTTCACCTCTAGGGCATGTGTTCAAATTTGCCTTCCACCTAGAATTCGAAGCTACTAACAATGTAGTCGAGTATGAAGCTTTGTTACTAGGCTTGTAAATAGCTAGGGATCTTGGAATAAAAGCACTAGCTGTAAAGGGTGACTAAAATCTTGTCATCAAGCAAGTCAAGGGTATATTCTCATGCAAAAGTGATAGACTTAGGAAGTACAGAAACGTTGTATGGGATACCTTAGAATTATTTGATGCATTCGGCCTGCACATAATTCCTAGAGAAGGAAATGGTCAAGTCGATGAGCTTGCTGTAGCCGCTTCCACTTTCCAAATATCTGATAATTTAATAAAGGATAAAGCCAAAATGTAAGTCATTTTCAGACCATCATTTCCAAATAATGTTGAGCATTAGCAAGTCTTTAATGATGAAAAGCAAATTATCTGTTTCCTTATTCATTTAGACGAATTTGAAAATTTCCAATCTTGTCCTAAGGAAGAGGGGTCTAAACTCAGAAGAAAGGATGTGGTAAATCCCACCTTTGGGAACATGGTAGCCATGGAACATCTCTTTAATAGAAATGATGCCACCAAAAAGACTGATGAAAAGAGGATGGGTCCCGGGGAATTCATTGAGGTAAATATTGGGTTTCCCGAAAATCCGACAATGGTCAAAATTGGCAAAGGAACTTCTGAAGAAGAAAGGGAAGACTTAATTGATCTGCTCATTAAATATCACGATGTCCTAGCCTTTTCCTATGACGAGCTCAAGGGATACAGAAAAGATGTTATTCAACATACAATTCCTTTAAAGGATGAAGAGGCCAAACCTTTTAAGCAGAAGCTTAGGCAACTCAATCCTAAGTTGGCCCCTCTCATTCAGAAAGAGTTGCAGAAAATGCTTGTTGTTGGTATCATCTGACAAACTCGGCAGGGTGCTCAAACCTGGTCATTGTTAGAAAGAAGAATGGTACTATTAGGCTATGTGTTGATTTCCGAAATCTTAACTTAGCCTGTAAAAAAGATAATTATCCATTGCCCAACATGAAAAATATGTTGCAAAGGATAACAGGGTCCAATATGATGTCATTGTTAGACGGTTTTTCTGGTTATAACCAAGTTTGGGTTAAGGAAGAAGATCGTCATAAGACCACCTTGGAGCACTTTTCAATATCTCAGAATGCCTTTCAGATTGACGAATGCAAGGGCTACTTTTTAGAGGGCTATGGATTATGCTTTCAAGGAATTAATTGACAAAATCATTGAAATCTATTAGGATGACCTTACTGTTTTCTCTAAGGATGGTAAAGCTCATATCAATCATCTAAAGAAGGTCTTTGATAAATGTCGTGAATTTGGTCTATCATTAAATCCGTCCAAGTCTGTTTTTGGGGTAACTAAAGGGAAATCGTTGGGTCATATCATCTCCAAGGATGGCATCAAGATCGATCCTGAAAGAGTTGAGGCTATTCAGCAAATTCCATTGCCTCATAATCTCAAATCCCTGCAGTCCTCCCTGGTCAAAACGGATTTCCTCGGGAGATTCATCGCGAACTATGTTGAAATCGCTAAACCCATACAATGCCTTCTAAAGAAAGATGCAAAGTTTATTTGGAAAGAGGAGGGTAGGATGGGATTTCCAAACATCAAGGGTGTTATAGCCAAAGCTCCTGCTTTGGTTAGTCTAGATTATTCAAAGGACTTTATGGTCTTTTCATTTGCTTCTGAAGACACTATAGCAGGTGCTCTATTACAGAAAAACAAGGATGGCCATGAGCAGCCAATTGCCTTCATGAGAAAATCATTGCAGAATTCAGAATTGAAGTACAGCATTATGGAAAAACAAGCTTATGCATTGGTCAAATCCCTTAAGCATTTCATAACCTATGTGGGCTATTCAAAGATAATTGCAGTTGTTCCACACTCAACTATTAAAGATATATTGACTCAAACTGATTACTTATATATGATATCTTAAACATACCAAACAATCGTCTAGAAAAATTTCAGACATAAGCATATCGCTATTTAGGGCCAAGAGAGGGCAAGAGAGAGACCAACATTAAAGATATATTGACTCAATTTGATTGCTTATATTGACTCAAATTGATTAATATTGTTGGTATGTTTAATATTGGTTAATTGTTGCTCTATTGTTTATCAATTGTGGATCTATATTCATTAAGCAACTGCATCTTGTGGATATCTTATCTCTTGTTGGCACTATTAAAATCTAGCACTTGTCCTTTGGTTGAGATTACCTTTTTTTTAAACATTGTGAAGTACTTAACATCATAACTGGGGTAAAAGATAACTAAGTACTCAAGTAATCTCACCTAAAAGTCTCATTCATAACCTCTACACAAGCATCCTAGTCCTAGCTTGCATTAAAACTTACCTCCTAGCATAAGCTAGGTTGATAGAGATCTTAGGCAACCCTTTTCCAATTCGCTTGAGGGATTCAATTCTTCTTAGTGGCTAACTCAATGACTTTGCAGTCATTAGAGCCACAATATCTGCAACGCCGGAGGCACTGAGTGGGTGGAACACAGGGGGAGGTATCATTGATCAGGCAACTGCCTGCTTCTCGTTGGCTTCCATTTCACAACCTACTCTAAAGATTGTTTCTCAAAACAGTTAAGGAAGAGGTTCTATTTAAACTAGGCATATAATTAAAATTAACCAAGATCATTGCATCACATATAGATCCTAGGATTTACACAACATATAGGTTAGTCCTTCATTTAAGCAGCGGGTGTCCATCTGGTCACTTGGTTTCAATTTATAATAAGCAAGAGTTGTGACTCCATAAGGCACTGGCCTCATACTTGAAAATCTAATCTAATCAATAGTCTTGCAAAAAAATCAACCAAGTGGCTAGGCCACTCATCCGTGTCTCCCAAGCAAGTTGGTTCCCAACTTGTTTTCCTTCACCTCATTCCATAGGGACTACCCCCCATAGCCTGTTGTTGGGAGACAGCTAGAACGGAGTGGGCGGAGATCAAAGTGACAGCCCCCGCCCTGAGCAGTTGTTGTGGTGCATGTACAATCTCAGCAACACCCTGACCCTTGTCTTCCCTCCAAATTTTGGGGATGTAGTTGGGTTGCATGTGGACCCTTTCCTCAAAACCTCTTATACTATCGCTAATAATGAGAAATCATTTCTCCCTCCTAAGCATGATCATCATGGGCAACCTACTTGTTGTGTCTCTCCATGTCATTAATCTCCTTTTCCTTCCAACCATGACCTTGTGGAGGCCACAAAGCACGTTATAAATGATAGGGACCATAACGAGGATGATATGCCCAAGGTTGCCATTCATCAAAGATTTATGAGCTTAATTATTCATATCTCTATCTTTTGGTTGAAGGAGAGGATCCTATGGAATAGATTGCATCCCTCCATTCCCCCTTCGCACATGATCCTCCAATATGTGGTCATTTTATTTTCCCACTTCCTACCCTTGTGACCTTCCATATGGTCATTCCTGTCATTACCTTTATTGCATGAGTAAACAAAGGAGCAGGTATTCTCATATTGATTGGATGATATGTTGGTTGCATTGGTCTATGATTACACTTAATACTGGTATAATGCAATATGCATGTTAGGATAGTTGCGTTTAGATTAAATTTGCATTTATATTAGATTTTATTTCTTGCTGATTTTTTATGGCCTAACACAAGCATGGGCGACCATAAGACGTTACAAAAGCATGCTCCCCCTGTGCTTAATCTTTGATGTGCAAGTAATAGGTCTACAGTCCCAAGAGATTGTTGGTGTTCTAATGATCTTCCTGTTCGAGTACATTCGTGCACTCTAACTAAGAGACAATGTCCCAATTGGAGCCAAATGTTACCCACAACCTGAGGGTGACAAATAGGAGAACTTTTTATCCTATATTGTCTTCAACCGACAACCAGCAACCCCTTGCAGCCACCAGATAGCTCGATGTGCCACCATCTCTGCCACCTGAGCCAGCCATTATGTGCCCTCGCCCATCTGTTATGATCGTATATTTGAAGGTGGGCCTTCCAAACCCGAAGGTATGGATTTTCGTTATGAAATTGGGTATTTTTGCTTACTTATCATGGACACATATGGACATGGATTAGTGGGGGGATTCGGCGAAAAGAATGGGCTTGGTCTGTACTCTTGTCACCTTGTCCAATTTGGCGCTTAGTCTCGTATCTTAGTCTCGTGGGATCTCCTCTATTGGCTACTAGCTTTAGGCGTGGCACTACATGGGAAACCCCGATTTTGATTGCGTGGTCTCGTTTCTTGACACCACATATATTACTCCCTTCGCTCATTATAACCCCATTTTCACATTTTCCCATCCAGGTCCACATTTGTCCATTGGGTCCACAAGGAGTTAGCTTCCCCCTCCCCTTGTCCACAATTTGGATCAGGCCTAGAATGATGCCCCGAAGGTTGACGCTGCTAAAAAAAGCAAAAAGCATAATTTGGCCACTTTCAACAGGAAATGTACCATAAAATGCAAAACATGGTCGGGACATGCAAATTTAGTATGTGTGCAAAAGCCAACATGAGCTCTACCCCTTATCATTATGGCCATCACCCTAGTTCCTAGGGCCCCTATACAAGCCCCCTACATCATTAAGGAACCCATGATTGTCCCAACCCTTGGTGGGAGATGAATTGCCCAACCTTGAGGGTGTATTTGTTAAAATATGTAACTAGGTTCGGTCTTCATAAATGTATTTGAGATGTACTTACCAAAAGAATGAAGAAAATGTTTTTATTATTATTTCTATGACTTATTAAAGCATGGGTTTCATGCTTGGATCATCATGTTTTAGGTCAAAGTCCCCATTGAGGACTTCTAGGATTTATTGTGCGTCTTTAGAGTCATTGTACATTAAAAGAGACCCTTCTTGGGCTTTCAAATCATGTAAAAAGAATTACTTTTTGAGTCAAAAATGAATTTAGTATCCTCCACACCAAGTCAGCCTCAAGACAAGTAATTCAACCTCCCTAAAGGCTATAAATACAATGTAGTTCGAATTCATTTGGAGCATCTCATTCTCTCTCACATAGTTCGATCTCTAAAGCTGGAAGCTGGAAAAGTGCGAAGTTGGTAAAGGGCTAGAAAGGGAGCTAGAAAGAAGTGTGAGTTTCTAGAAGAAGATAGAAGACCTCAAGATCAAAATTTTGGGACAACTCTCACTTAGTTCTGAGGTGTATAAAGGGAGATCAAATTCTTCCAAGTCTGGTCAAAGATGTTGTTGTTGCTACTGCTACTGGCTCGAAGTTGTTGCTGATGCTGCTAAGTTGAAGTTGCCTTTGAAGGGTCATCATCTACAAGGAGGATTGTGGGTTGACTTGGTGTGGAGGAAGTCTTTGTCTGGGTCTAGAGTCTTGGACTATCTCGAGAAACTATTGAAGGAAGAATTGTTGACTGGGTTTTCCCCTAGATAAGGGTTTTGCCTTAGCTGTCCACCTACATCTGTTGTCCTTGTGTTATTGTTTTGGTAATTGCTTGATGAACTAAAAGATAAAAGAATCACAAGTAACTATCTATATAAGAAAATATTTATGCCTTTCTAATTTTCTAACAAGGTATCAGAGCTAAGGTGAAGGAGGAAAAAGGCAGTTTTGAATATCCACTAGAAGGAATCTAAAGGACTGATCAAGGGATCATATATGGAGCTCTTATAAGAAAATAAGCTTAGTATCTTCAATAATGTCGAACACAATAAAGAGTGAAAACAAATTGAAAGGAGCATCAAACTACAGGTCTTGGAAGAAGAGGATTGACCTCATTCTTGAAAAGAACAAGGTCTTGGATGTGGCCAAAGGAAAGGTAAAGAAACCTACCAAAGAATCCAGTGATGCAGACAAGGGGAAGTATAGAGAATTGGAGATATTTGCTATGACTCTGATGGTAGAAAGTATAAAGGACAATCTTGTTCTATACACTTCCAATAAAGACCATGCTTAAGAAATGTATGAAGCTTTGTCAAAATTATTCACCATCAAAAATATTGGTCAAGTAGCAAGTTTGAAGAATGAGTTAAGGACTACTAAGATCACAAAGGATGATATTGTGGCTTCATTCTTTGTGAGAAAATCTAGAATTAGAGATGAACTTCAAGCCATAGATGAAATTGTACTGGAGAAGGAGCTAGTAATCACTGCACTATTGGGATTACCACCTACTTCGAGTTTTGTTGCTTCAGGTCTCAATAGTTGGAAAGAAGCTCCTACCTTTGAACAATTGTGGAATGCTTGCACCCAAGAAGAATAAATAATTTCATTAGTATCCAACAACGAAGAAGAAAAGGTGTCAAATGCATACTCCGCTTCTCACAAGAAAGGACAATCCAAGAAGTCAAAAGGGCCAAGAAGGAAAGTTGATATGTCCAAGATAGAATGCTACCAATGACACAAGATGGGTCACTATAGAAGTGATTGTCCTGACAATCCGAAGAACAAGAAAAGAAGCAAAGATCAAGCAAATATTGTTGAAGAAGGATCTCCAAAGAAGACTAAACCCGAAGAACTGGATATAAGGGACTTGCACTACTAAGTCCTTTGACCTAAGCTTTAGTTATTTTATTTTCTAGTTTTTAGGTCTGACATATTTTGGAAAAACATTTTTATTTGTTCTTAAGGTTATAGGTATCCCTCAAGCTTGGAGGGAGCCTTCATCAACCTCCAAAGATAAGTATCATATTACCATTTTCATTTTTAGTTTTCCTTACTCATCTAGTTTTGTTTGCATTAAATATTAATCACATTTCTACTCTTATTTTCCTTGTTTAGGAAAACTCGTTGAAGACTCAAGGAAGAAGGCCTCACAAAAACAAAGCATTGGAATTACAAGGTTCCTTAAGAAACAAGAGGTATGTTTCGAATTACAAGTTTTGCTCTCTCCATATTCATTCTTGATAAACTATTACTAACATCTTTTTGTCTAGCTTTCTTGAATCTTAAAGATTCCTGATTGGGTGATTCATCACTAGATAAATCTACTCTTCTCATATCTTTGATTACTCTTGTGGAACTCTAGAAAGGTTCATTGTGAAAACCCTTACTTAAGATTATGTTGATGAGTATATGTGAAACCCTAACCTACTTAGGGTTATTGTTGAAAGAAAATGTTTGATGTTTTCATGAAGTCATGTTTGGGGTTTTAGTATGGTTATGGAAACCCTAACTTGTTAGGGTTGAATGGTGATGTTTGAAATCCCGAACCTTTGAGGTATTGATAACTTAGGGTTTACTATGTTTTGTATTTAGACCCTAGATCATTAGGGTTTGGTAGGGTGTATAAGCAAGATACTTATAATGTCCTAGAAATGAAATCCTTGGCATATATGTGTTTGTCCGATCAAACCCTAGTCTAATCAAGTTTGTTATATGTCTAACTCTTATTGATATTTCTGTAGCTGAGTTTGACTAACACATGTTATGATATGCTTGTGCATGATGATGGAATCCTAGATAAATAAGTTGACCTAATTATTGATGGTCATGAGTCCTAGGGTTTGGAACTAAACCCTAGTCAAAGTTTGATTCTCTAAGATGATAATATTTGTGAATTCTAGGGTGTTGTAATTAAACCTTAGTAGAAGTCCAAATCTCTAATATATGATGACTATGTGATAATTTGACATTTGTGTAAGATTGTTGAAATCTAAGTTTTAGTTATGATTGACGTTTAATTGTTTGAGAAAATATGGGGTTTGCAACAAACCCTAGTGGAAGTTAGTCATGTTGTTACTTTGAATTGAGTTGTGAATGGTTTTGGTTGTTAAAAGCTCATGTATGAAATCTAGGATCTCGCACTAAATCCTAGTGAGAAGTCTAACATATGAATTTTGAAGTTTTTAGATACATTGTAGATCTATATTTGTCTGAAATGTTTCTAGGGTTTGCAATATGATGTAGTAGGGTATTTCATACCTCTGAAAGAAACATTGAAACCCTAGATGTAATGAAAGTTGTTATGAAATGCTCAAAGTCTTGATGAAGTAGTCTACGGTTTATGACAAAAACCCTAGTAAGAAGTTGGATATGTGTCTCTTATGTGTAATTAAGTGTTTTGATGTGTAAAGTTGAATGCTTCCATGATTTTGATATGGTTAACTTCAAGCTTCTATAGATTTGGTTGTACTTGCTATCTAAGTTGTGCAGGTACATAATCTTCAAGAGGATGAAGATGTTCGTAAAGTAAGTTAATATGATAAGCATGATGTGAATGATGATGGTCATGATAACTTTGATAAAAAGGATGGAAGCCATGAAAGATTCTTCGATGTCGTAGAAAAGAAATAGAACTCCCTAAGTCAAGAGGGAGCCTGGATGAAATCTCTCTAGGTTAAGAGGGAGCCTGAATGAAAGAAACCTCCCTAAGTTGAGAGGGAGGTCATATCATAGTCATGATGGACAACTTGATAAAAGAAATTGTAGAATGTATTTTGAAGAGCTGCTAAGATAAGAAAAGTCAGATCAATTTGTGGAATATGTTGTTGCATGAAAAGTAGGAAAGGAAGTAGTATGGTTGAGAAATCTTCTGTCAAGATTCATTGTGAAAGCACTAAGTCCTACTATGAAAAGTTGAGAAGCAACATCAAGTTGTCTGGAAGACCCCGGAGGTTTGTATCTATTTATGTACATTTAGAAGTTTGTTACTAATTGGGGTTGTGTTTGAACAGATAAATCGCTCAAAGGTTGGATAGCATGTTTTACATGCTTAGGGTTGTCGATCAGTTTGATTGGAGAGATTTGTTGTCGATTTGTTTAATCGAGGCGGCTTTGTTACCAATTGGAATAATCAGGAAGTTGAGGCTTTGTGTGTGAAACATTGCCTGGGAGGACATCTAGTCGGCACTATGTGTTGATGTTTAGTTCACGAAGTAGGGAGGATGGCGTTGGTCATGGAGCTCTGACCTCGAATACGCACCTAAATCCCTGGGTTGATGGTTAGCAAGTAAGCCTGATGGTACCTAGAGAGGCTAAAAGCTTTAGTCCATCTTAGTCCCACTTGGATAGATTGCCCTGGTCAAGAATTTAGTCCATGGCATTATGGTGCCTAAACTGTTGAAGGACGTTCGATAGATTGCCCTGGTCAGGAATCTAGTCCATGGCATTATGGTGCCTAAACTGTTGAAGGACGTTGGATAGATTGCCCTAGTCAGGAATCTAGTCCATGGCATTGTGGTGCCTAAAATTCTTCATGGTTCATGTGTTCTGAGATCTTCCTTATACTAATGAATACCTCCCTAGTTAAGAGGGAGTGTTGAAATATGTAACTAGGTTCAGTCTTCATAAATGTATTTGAAATGTACTTGTCAAAAGAATGAAGAAAATATTTTTATTATTATTTCTATGACTTATTAAAGCATGGGTTTCATGCTTGGGTCATCGTGTTTTAGGTCAAAGTCCCCATTGAGAACTTCTAGGATTTATTCTGAGTCATTAGAGTCATTGTACATTAAAAGAGACCCTTCTTGGGCTTTTGAACCATGTAAATAAAAAGAATTATGTTTTGAGTCAAAAATGGATTTAGTCTCCTCCACACCAAGTCGGCCTCAAGAAGATCAAGTTGGCCTCAAAACAAGTAATTCGACCTCCCTAGAAGACTATAAATAAAAGGTAGTTTGAATTTATTTGGAGCATCTCATTCTCTCTCACATAGTTTGATCTCTGAAGCTGGAAGCTGGAAAAGTGCGCAGTTGGTAAAGGGATAGAAAAGGAGCTGGAAAGAAGTGTGAGTTTCTGGAAGGAGACAGTAGACCTCAAGATCGAAATTTTGGGACAACTCTCACTCAGTTCTGAGATGTATCAAGGGAGATCGAAGTCTTCCAAATCTAGTCAAAGTTGTTGCTACTGCTACTGGGTTGAAGTTGTTGCGGATGTTGTTAGGCCGAAATTACTTTTAAAGGGTCATCATCTGCAAGGAGTATTGAGGGTTGACTTGGTGTGGAGGAAGTCTTTGTCTGGGTCTAGAGTCTTGGATTATCTCGAGAAACTATTGAAGGAAGAATTGTTGATTGGGGTTTCCCCTAGATAGGGGTTTTTCCTTGGTTGTCAGCCTACATCTATTGTCCTTATGTTAATGTTTTGGTAATTGCTTGATGAACTAAAAGATAAAAGAAGAGCATAAAGATAAAAGAATCACAAGTAATTATCTATATAAGAAAATCTTTCTGCCTTTCTGATTTTCTAACAGTATTCACTGCTACATCATTCACATCATGCTCTCATTCCCTGGAGCCTTAAGCAGTTATATAAGAAAAATCAAAAAAGGCAAAAGGCATATGAAGAAAGGTGGAAAAACAAAGGTTAGGGTAACTCATGTACCACGATTGCTCCCTGCTACATTCGTATACCCAATTGTGAGCTTCCCTTATTATAGCTACCCTTGTACTATGGCATGTGGCTTGGAGCCTTCCCCTGATGCCCCACTTTGTTCCATCATTATATCACATATCACCTGCCACTTGAGGGATGTACCATGGACGTGTCACTCTCTTAGAGATTGAAACCACCCAATAGGTTCCTTGATTAACCTTATTCTTGAACTTGGAGACACTTGTACATTCTAAAGCCATTATGGAAGGGCATGCCACTAGGAAGTGTCCACTTGGTTCCATGATTAGGAAGCTCATTTACTCAATTGCATAGATGATTTGTTGTATTGGAAGGTGAGGAGACACATTGGATCTTATACTTGATTGCAGGTGGGTCTTCATCTTTGGGTTTGGTCTCCCTATACGAGGTATAAAAGCCCATATTGGCGTTTGTAGGGTGAGCGTTGGGAGCCATAGGTCTCCACTATAGCAGAGAGGAGATAGCCACATCATGGCATCCTTCAATTCCACTCATTGCTCACTCGTGTTCCACTTATTTGACAATGATGATGCACCTGGACCACCTTGCCCAGCGAGCTACATACTTGCACCACACACTTGGCAGTTGATCCAGGGGGTTGCGTCTCACCATGGGAGACAAAGGGATGGCTTGCATCATTGTTCCAGCCCTTACAAATGGGATACATGCTTGTTTAATTCAGTTGGAGACCCATGAGGATGTTTTTGTACCCCCATAACCACTTTGGGGCACCACAACTCATTTGCTTGGATATCAAGGGGTCATCCCCTTCATCACTATTATTGGAGCCCTTCTACTCATTTTGGCACATTTTGGACTTCATTTGGCTTTCCAATGGCCCTCCTAGCTACTTGTTTATCATTTTGGCCCTCTTGAGAGGTTAATATTTCATATTTTGGAGCTATTTGGTGGGCTTGTCACCAATTAAGGTGTTATTTTGCACATTAGATTGTTTTAGGGGTTTGTTAGGCTAACTAGACCCATTTGAACAATTAGAGGCTCATATAAATACATGAGACCTCATTTGTAATTCTCACCATCACTTGGATTTGGATCATTGTTTCTTCTAGAGTTTCGCTATAGCTATTGGACGACAAATTGGATAATCTTTGATGCATTTTGATATTTGGAAAAAAATTCTTAGTCTTGAAGCTTTGATTTTCTCTCTCTTTGGTGATTGGATATATTCGCTATACTTGTAAGTGCTCTTTCATGCTATATTTCTCTATTTCATGTCGCATGTATAATGTATGGAATTTTCACTCATAGAATCTAGGTTTCTACCCTAATTGAAGTGTGAATTTGATTTTTGTGAGGGAGTTGCATATGTTACATGTCTAGTATGGTGAATGGATGTTCCTAGGTGTTTATTATCTATGTAATTACCCCGGTAAGTTATCGAATTGCAACAATAAGAAGTATATTTTTTCTTCGTAACCTAGTTGTTGCCCTTAGGGCCATGCGAAGTTGTTGGGAACTCCTTGATTGGGCAAAAGATACTCCAAACATTGAAATCTCGTTGACTCCATTCTCCCAATAGACTAGGCACTGGTCTAATCCTTGATGATCACTTTAACGAAAATCTTTTCACCTCCCTCTCTCTCTTTTTCTAAGCCCTAACCCTAGTGTCTCCTAGGGCATCACACGAAATATATTGTAGCCATCCATTTGGTGAGCGAGTTGGGGCACAACTTCGTTGGAGTGTCCTCTAGGTCCTCACAAATTTTGAGCGAATTCTCGTGGCTAGATTTGGAATTATCCTAAGCCCTTGTTCCAATTTCATTCTTGGTCTTAGGTTTCATAGGTTGGTGGCTTCATCGAGGATCATTGCATTGAAAATTCAAGTCAAATCTAATCTATTTGATCCTTTTCTCCTCCCTTACTTGGTCAAGACCCTTTGTTTGAAGTTTACCTTAAACCCTTGACCTTGTTTGGGTCCACTAAGGTTTCTTTGTGGTCCCACAACCTTATCACTCTAATTTCAAAAGGATCATTTTAAGAGCCCTATTCTCTTAGGATTCTTATGTCTTGGGTGCCCCTCATCAAGATATATCTCCCATCTGTAGGTCTAGGCTCCATTTAAGCCATTGTTGGAGAGCCATACACCTTGCTTCCTAAGCAAGTAAAGCCTAACATCTGAGCCTCTCCCATGAATAGGCTTTTGAAATCACTATCTTTACATCATTGATATACCTTTTACAGTGATTTCCCTTATACCGGGACTCCTCCCATCGGTGAAAGTCCGCAAAGAGCAAGAAACATTGACTGAGGCGACAGTGGGTCTTTGTCCCATTGTTGCCACTTGGTCTAGTAGTTGCCCCTTTGGAACCTCTCCTAGGACCGCTGCTAGATTGAGCGGTAACAAGGCCTAGATATGTTGCTTAAGAACCAAGATAACATAAATCTCTTACAAGAATGCCCAAGAAAGTGAAGAAGTAGGTGGTTAAGCCTAGAGACTTTTTCACCTTCATCATCCTCTACTAAAGGGTTTCAACAACATTTCCCTTAGCTATCATACAAATTCTTTTTGAAAAAATATTAACAATTTCATTTTATATAAAGATTTATAGAAAACGGGAGAATAAGTTTCATAAGCATACTTCCTTCAAAGGACAATTGTTGTTTGATTATCCAAAAATGGTTTATCCATATTTACAAATAGGGGAAGAATCCCTCACCACTCAAGAAAAGATATTACAATAATGTGTGAGAACTCTATCTTGTTAATAAATGTTTTGAATCATAATAGTGTGGTGTATTAGACTATGTAGCCTATTTACATATGAAAGTGGATTCTTTACTTCATCAAATTTTGCTCACCCATTCCTACGCCCTTTGTTATATAAATGAGCTATAAAAGTGTAAGAACAAAGAAGAGCACCTATAAATAAAATAGTGACTTTACTATGAGTATGCCTAATTGTCCTGACTACTAAATGTTAATCTCAACCAAGTCTCCCAAATAATTGCAATCAACCAATCAAAGTACCCTTAAGAAATCGACAACAGTGTTAGGGCAATAGGTGGTTGAAGGGTGCATAGTTTCGAGAGGAATGATAACACCCATGTAGGAAAGAATAATGGTGTCATTATGCAAGGGAAGAAAATACATCACTAACACCCTATTGAGAATGGAATTGATTTCAAAGTTCAGAGACACAAATCAATGTAATACTAACCCTCCACCCAAGTTGGCATGACAATGCTATGTATAATGTCCAAGTGTGCTATGAGAGTCAACCCCATACATGTTGCTCAAGAGCCAAGATAATATAAATCTCTTACGAATCAATGCAAGGAAATGAAAAAACTAGTGGCTAAGCTTGAAGATTTGCCCACCTTCATCATCATTGAAAGAAGGGTTTAAAGGTCATTTCGCTAAGCAACCATAAAATTATTTCCTAACAAATATTAAAAGTTCCCTTTAATATCAAGATTTACAAAAAATAGGGGCATAAGTCTCAATGTCATACTCTCTTCAAAACACAATCATTGTTTAATTAATCAAAAAATGCCTTTATCTAAATTTACAAACAAGGAAGAACCCCTCACCACTCAAGAAAAGTGATGACATTGGTATGTAAAGGCTATAGTTTTAAAAATCGGCCAGTTGGCAAGCTTGAGGTAATGAACCGGCACATAATCCGATTTGGGGACCAATTGGTATCGGTTAGGTACCAAAACCAGCTAATTTGTTACCTAATCAGTGCCAACCAATTTGAATTGACCGATTCTGCTCCAAACTGGACCGATTCATCAAAACATGCACGTGGCAAGGGGGACCTGCGGGTGGTTTTTTGAGGAGGTTTCTAAGGAAATCAGGGGTTCTTTTAGGTGGTTGCCACTACTACTATTGAGGTCGCGTAGGAGTATGAGTGGCTCACACTCTAAGCTAGATGATGTTTATATATCTCTGGGTTATGATCCCATGTCTAGTAGTGGCGATGAATTTGATTAGTGATCATGTTGATCAATAATTTGTAGTAGGCTAGTGGCCTGGTAGCTTGAGTTGTAGCATTGTTTTTGGACTCTAGAGGGCATTTAGAGCCTCATTGATTATGTATTTTGTCGATGATATGTATTGCACTCGGTGCCATTTTAATATATGCACCCTTACATGGTATATAGATGAGAAAACTTTGCATATTTTGCCTTTAATGGTTTGGAATCTTAAAAATGATTTTTTTTATTAAATATTAATTATTTTATGTATATTATTCAATTTTGGTTCATTGAATCTGGTTTGATCCAATTCCCATTTGAACCCCGAATTGAGAGGTGGCCCGATTCAAAACCCAGTTCTGGTTTTTAAAACTATGGTGAAGAACCCTTTGCAAGTATGAAGAAATGATTGTGAAGGTTTACCACTAGATTGAGAGAAGCCATGAAGAAGGTGTACTTAAGAACTTCATGTGGAAATCAATTGCCCTTTCTAATTACATTTTGGGAGAAAGAATTAAACTAAGCAAACCAATGCTAAGTCAACAGATTGGACATGCATCAAAGCAATATCGAGATTCCTTGAAACCCACTACTTAAGCAAGGGGCTAATATCCTGTGAATAATCGTAGTTGAAAAAAAAAAGCTCAACAACTCCTGATTTGTGAACAATTAGAAAGAAAAGAGCAAATTTGAGAACCTCAATTAAGTTATGGCATTAAGTATACTGCACGTTTAGCGTTTTGTAATGGACAAAACAACTGGTTGCATGAGCAAGGTGATTCAAGTGTGAACATGCCAAGGCAACGTTGCCCCAATCCCATGGAAATTGAATAGTGACTGACTTACACAAAAAAAGTCACAAATGTCCATGGATTACAAATTTATCACCAATTGTGTTAATACTACAGGTCACTAGACATAATGCAATCAAGCTATTGTTGAAAAATGTAACTAGTGTCGGTCTTCATAATTGTATTTGATGAAAAGAAAGAGAAAAAAAAATTATTGTAAAAGAAAATTTATTTTGAAGCATGGGTTTCATGCTCTTTTATTTATTTTCTAGGTCAAAGCCACCATTGAAGGCTTCTAGGTTTTGTCCTAAGTCAATAGAGTCATTGTCATTTTTATTAAACCCTTTTTGGGCTTTTGTATCATGTAAAAAGAATTATTTGAGTCAAAAGTGTTATTTGTCACCTCCACACCAAGTCTGCCCTGTCCTCATGAAGTCGGCCTGGATTAGGGCTATTCGACCCAGCAAAAGGAGTATGTATGGAGAGGTAGCTCGACTCATTTGAAGCACACTCTCAACAAGTTCAATCTACAAGAGAAAGAGGCAGAAAAGAAGAGTCAAGTTGAGGAGAAAGAAGGAAAAAGTTGGGGAAGACAAGAACCAAGTTTTTGGGCATCTCTCTCTCACACATGCAAAATTACTGGACTAAAGTTGGGCCGAAATTTCTAAATCAACTGCAGGTCCAAAATTCTGGCCGAAATTCTAGATTGAAGTTGCATCTGAGAAGCTGACACTTGGAGACTTTGGCAAGGATCATTTACTAGAGGAAGGGTTAACTTGGTGATTGGAGGAGGTCTTTGTCTACGTCTAAAAGGTCTTGGAATGTCTCATCTTGATTTGAATTTACTAGTGGAAGAGTTGGATTGGGTTTTCCCCTTGGAGGGGTTTTCTCTTGGCTGAGTGCCTACATCTTGTGTCTCTTGTTCTTGTGGTCTTCATATACATTTAATTTGATAATTGTTTGATGAAAGATAATCTAACATGAAAGTAAAAAAAGTCAACATAAATCACAAATAATCATCCAGACAGAAGAATCAAACCCTCAAACCCTAATTCCTAGAAGCATTGATTTCTCAACAGCTACAGCACTTTGAGAGATTTATATGTCCATTAAAATAAAATATGCAGTGAGTAGCAAAACCCAAATGCTACTTAATTCCGAAACTTATATCCTGTTGAATACTCGTCATATTTTAGACTTCGTCTATCATACAGGCCTTCTCATTAATACAAGAGATAGAAAATTTTGAGGGATAATGTACTCGGCATAAATATACTCTAGTACATGGATTACCAAAAAAAGTACAAAGCTTACATTAAGCAACATGACTTCTGGACAATGTGAATTGGTTAATGTTTTACAAATATGTTCTAACTGGCGTCTTTGTATTCTAAAAAATTAACATAGCTAGTGCAGACCCAGCTAACCGAGGTCTGATGCGAAGCTCGAGGTTGCATATCCTGAAGTCCAATAATTTGGATATAATAATTTTGATATATTGACAATTTGTGTAAGCCGCCTTCTGCCTGTTATACGTTTTGGAGTTTTTTTTGATATAATTTCTGATCGAACATGTTTACAAGTCAGCAGGGATTTGTTGGAATCATCAATTTGAATTATACACACTCTGTTATTCAGTAGGGATTTGTTGGAATCATCAATTTCAATTATAAACTCCCTGTCATAAAAGTTTTTGGAAGTTTTTCAAAATGCTGAATTCATATATTCGGTAAAAACGAATTTTAATTAATAAAAGATCATCATTTGGCCAAACAGGCCAAAAATTGTTTAGCCAAAATCCAACCAAAATCTCCAAAAACATATAATAATTAGATAACACGGAGCTATGCATCCTCGGGCTGTTAACCCTCTATGTTCATACCAAATGCAGCCAATGCACCATGTAGTCAATGGGCGAGGACAGGAACACCGACAACCTCGAGGGCTAGCTTGATTTGGCGATGCTTTTATATGAAAGTTCAAGAAGGCCTCGAGATCAAATCCCATTGAGCCCCTGGGATTTTCAGCCAATATTTCAGCTAATTGTTACATTCATCCTCCATCTGGAAGAACGGAGAAAGAGAAGGAATCTACAGACGGCAGCAAGGCACCAGCATGCTTAATACGAGGAGAAGTGAAGGACTATATTTCTCGGGAAAAAAAGGGCAAGGACAGCAACACATACCTGCAGTTCATATCTCTGCACATTGTAGCGAGCAATGGCTAGGGCAACATGGCTGAGATCCACTGCCACTACGTGACCTTCTGTGTCTAGTAACCGTGCCAGGCCTATGGCAAGGGCACCGCTCCCAGTGCCCAAATCAGCCCACACCCCTCTGGCCAATGACCCATCTGTAGCAATTGCCTTTTGGGCTATTTCTATCAGTTCTTCCGTCACTGGCCTAGGAATCAGAACCCCTTCTTGCACGGCCAGTACCACATCTCTCCAATGCGAACAGCCGACAATATACTGAAATGGCCTTCTTTTCTCTACTCTATCACTCCACAGTGAATACAAGTCCTCAACACTCGTTCTCATATTCAAAGTGACAGGGGCCTCCATCGTCGCCAAATTTGGAGAATACTCATCTACTGCATCCTCCAGAAGCCATTCAATCTCCCTCAATAAGTCCTCGGAATCAGGGCCTCCATCAGCCTCCAAAAGCTTGGTCCCAACTGAGTTTGCCAAGTCCTGAGCCCATTTTCTCCAGTTTAGTAGGTCTTCTGAACATGTCGAGAAGATGGTTGGTCTTTCGAACAGAGGAACTTGAAGTTTTACCGCTTCCTCCACAGTTTCTGTTAATGTGGATACTGTTTGGGCATTTAATGTGAGAGGAAATGGTGACTTTCTTGATGAATATGGAGGAATGAAGTTTGGGAATGAGTGAGTATATAGCGGTGTCGAGCAATGGAAGAAAATTGACGCTGCAGATCGGATTTTCAAAGGGGCTGATGAATTGCAGCACAGCCCAATTGCAGCGGCGGCTGCCGCCTGCCTCAGAGCTGAGGCCATCCCGCATTCAGACTCCTACCTTGCCACCCTTAAAATGTTATTTAAGATCTCCACAATTACGATTGGATTGTCTCTATCCACGTGCATATTATTGAAACCTAGATTTATGTTTCCACTAACCCGGTAGTTAATGGATAAGCGGCTTTGGCTTTTATTACCTACATTAACGTAAGTTCGTTTTCGATGTGTTATTATAAGTTCGGTTTCGATGTGTTATTATGATGTACACTAACGGAGTTACATACATAAAAGGATCACTTTTTGTTGGCTCAACTATGAAGCTTAAATCCGCCATGGAACATTGTATTAGGCAAAGCTATCTGTTTTGTCGGCTTAACTACGGAACTTGACCCTGATAATGTCAAAAGAATTGAAATCGCCGTGAAACATTGTACCAAGCATATAACTTGACCCTGATAGTGTCGAGAGAATTGAAATTGCCACGGAACATTGTACCATTGTACTAGGCAGATCTATCTGAAATGGCCACTTTTTGTCGGCTTAACCACGGAACTTGACCCTGATAATGTCGAAAGAATTGAAATCGTCGCGAAACATTGTACCACGCATATAACTTGACCCCGATAGTGTCGAGAGAATTGGAATCGCCACGGAACATTGTACCAGGCATATCTCCCTAAAAGGATCACAAATCGCCACGAAACATTATACCAGGTATATAACTTGACCCCGATAGTGTCGAGAGAATTGAAATTGCCATGGAACATTGTACCTTTGTACTAGGCAGATCTATCTGAAATGGTCACTTTTTGTCGGCTTAACCACGGAACTTGACCCTGATAGTGTCGAAAGAATTGAAATCATCGCGAAACATTGTACCACGCATACAACTTGACCCCGATAGTGTCGAGAGAATTGGAATCGCCACGGAACATTGTACCAGGCATATCTCCCTGAAAGGATCACTTCCTGTCGGCTCAACCATGGAGCTTGACCCCGAGAGTGTTAAAAAAATTGACCCCATGACCTCTCAATAGCAAAAGTGTTTTAATGTTAAGGACTCAACTAACTAAGCTAACTGTCAAGGCTGACTATGAAGGTAGTGTTAATGTGAAAAGAAAATTATTTTTTTTTTACACCATGGTGAATAAGAATTCATTGGAGTAATATGGGGAGAGACCTAAATCTAGTGATTGTCACTATAACGCCAATAATCACCAAAAATATATTTATGTCATATATACTTGCAATATGCCAAAAATGTTCCCTCATGAGATTTGAAACAGGGTGAAGGGGATAACATCCCATAATTTTGTCAACCACTTCATCATCCACAAAATTTGTAATTAATATAGGTTATATATAAACTATTTATGAAACTTTCTTTTAATGCACATAATTAGGCACTTTGTTCATGATTTAATATTGCACATTAAAATATAAGTATGTATGTTTGGCCTAAATTAATTGGATGGTGATAATATATAACAAAAATTATTACCTTAATTATTGGGGAAATGTCAACTAACAAACTGAGTATGAGGGAAATGTCAAATAAGATTATTTGATTTCCAAAAAAAAATGTGAACTAAATTAGATTAATTGGATGGTGATAATATATAACAAAAATTATTACCTTAATTATTGGAGAAATGTCAACTAACAAACTGAGTATGAGGGAAATGTCAAGTAAGATTATTTGATTTCCAAAAAAAATGTGAACTAAATTAAAATAAATAAATAAAAAATTAAGTTATAATATTAAATTAAAGTTCAATCAAAATTATTAAGTTATAACCTAATATTATGTTATTAGGGTATAACCTAATTGGAATATGGACAACATTAAAACAGATTTTGTATTTTATAACTTTGTTGTTTTTTATAGTTTAGTATAATTAGGTAGATTTTATGTTGAATATCGATTTTTGGATTTCAACCATGTGCAGAATTTGGGGTTGTTCAATGTTTTGAGTGGACTTGCCACTCATCATCAGGGACAAGGTTGTCCAATGTTTCGAGTGGACAACCATGTCCCTAATGATGGGTGACAAATTCACCCAAAATGTAGGACAACGTCAAATTTTGCACAATTGAAATCCAAAAATCAATAGTCAACATGAACACTAGTCGTGGAAACATTCATACATAGGTAGATTTTATGTTTATGAGCAAACTCAATCTTTGTACACGTTAGATGCACATAATTTGTACATAAAAATGTATGTTCGAAATTTCCTTCATCTTTAGTCGAAACTTTCTTTTTGCAATGATTTGAGTGTGTTTGCAAAAGAACCCTACCAACATTGTTTTTGTGATGATTTGAGTGCACAAGGCCATGGAAGGATCCTACCAACAATAATCATTTAAAGCTTTTAAAGGTTTGGAATTGTTTCCAATAGAGAAAACTAAATTGTAACATTGTCTTCATTTCTTTTTAAAGCTTTTGTATTGTTTTCCAATTGAAAAAATTACATTGTAGTATTGTCTCCATTTCTTTATAAACATGATATATTTTATTTTAATTTGTTGAAAAATGGCCACAAATTTGGAAAAAAAAAAATATATTATATATATAATATATATATATATGAGTAACTAAATATAATAACATAATTAGGAAATAAAACTTTAATATAAATTGAAACAATTTAATAGTTATTTCAGTAGCATCTTTGTTAACCATGAAAATTCCATATAAAAAATACCTTAAAGATAATAATATTTTAAAATTATTTTATATATTAAAATACAAAGCTATTTACATTTTTAAATCATTAATGTATATTAATAATTATATTATTAATATTTATATTAATTTTAATGATATTATTATATAAGATTTCTTTTTTAATTATATTATATTATTAATTATTTATGATGTTATGATTATTGGATTCAATGTAACAGGGAGGAAATTTGCGGGCATTTTGCCGTCATAAGGCTTTTTGCACGTATTGGATGGCTGGAATTTGTCATTCCCCGTTTGAGTACGTGCCTAGGAAGAGTAAGACGGATTTTGATGTTGAAACTTTTTCCAACGTTTTTAAGCACCAAACGTTCTTACGCGCCAAGGTTTTCATAAAACAGGGTATTTTTGGAAGTTTTTTAATTGAAAATATGCTAAATTCTAATCAGCGTTGGTATAGTTACAACTTACGCCCCTTTATTTTTCATACAGCAGGGTATTTTTTGGGCAAGTTTTTTTAATTGAAAATATGCTAAATTCTAAATTCTAAAGCCGACATGAATTATTTGGGGCATGTATGATATACGTGGGCTTTACATGTAATAAAGGGAGGTCGGCCATGAACAAGCAACCCCCTTAACATGAGGAAGAAAACGTATATATATGAGTGAAGAAAGAGCTCATTTCACTTATCGACTTTCGCTTGAAGAGCTCTTCGCATAAGAGACAAGGGAAGTGCGAAGGACGAAGGGGATATGCGCAATCCTCATGCGCATAAAGACTAAATGACTTCGCATATTTCAGATTGGTTTATGTGGACTCCCATTCTTTACGTCTGGGGTATTTTCATTCATGTATGATTCTTTTCATATCATAATTCTGTAAAAAAATTTGAACATGCAATTAGAATTTTCCAGGGTCTTCGTGATTGATTGTGATTCATTCCTGATGTAGAGGTAACCGAGAAAACCCCATTCTAAATATTTGGTGGTTGTCGTTCAGGCTCCAATTTTTACTGAGAATTTCCACTGTAATTATAGTGAGGGATTTTGTAATCGATTCCAGATGGAAAGAGGGGTTGGGGAAACCCCTTTAACTATTCGGTGACTCTTGTTCATGCTTTAATTCTTGCTGAGAATTTTCACGGTAATATTAAGAAGGATTCTCGATGCAAAGAGGACTTGAGGAGGTAACTAAGAAAACCCTCTTAAATATATTTTGGTGGCTCTCATCTATGTTTCAATTATTCTTTTGAGCAAAATTACTTCTTCTTATTTTCATCTGCAGGCAACTTTTTGGGGTTTTATCTTTTAGGCGTTACTATGTAAATGAAAATAAAACACAATTGTGGTATGCTATTATTGTGTGATTTTTCTAACTGAGATATCATTGAAGAAACAGGTTTACTTATTTTTCCAATTGAGATTAACATGGAAGAAACTGTACATTGAAGAAACAACAGTTTGAGATCGCTTATTCGTAGGTGTTTACTTACTCTATGTGCAGTTGTCAGATGCATTCACTACGCTTTTGGGCAAACACGCAGGTACAAAATCTCTAACCCTGTTTCAGATGCAAAATCAATTTTATTTTTTTTAAATATATTTGTTATTTTCGCTAAATGGTTAATAATATAGATATCAAGACAATAAAGGATTTTAAAATAATAAAATCTTTACAATAGAAAGTTTTGAAAACATAACTAATAAATTAATTATATTAAAAATTAATATTATTTTTATTTTAAAAATTAGTTAACATATAAAAAATGTATATTACTTTATGTTCCTTCAAAGCAGGATTGCATAAACGTTGATGCACAAGGAATACTGCAATAGTATATTAAATCGGATGCATAAGAATATTACAATAATATTATATTTTTAAAATTGAATAGTTTATTTTGATGCGTTTTTAATATAACAAAAAAACATCAACTAGGCCAAAAAGGACACGGCATCAAAAAAATTTAATATATTAAAATTTTATAAGTTTGTCCAAAAAGACAGGGCTTTATGCTCGAATTTCAGTTTTACCTTGGACTGATTATATACTTTAAATGAGCAAATTTCAAATGTTCAACACTTTTTATTGAAACCTCCACAATTGAGTTTTTTCAAATTTCGGTTTTTTCCTTACGATAAATATATGAAAATTTT
>APFE031296224.1:9452-45379 GCA_000404065.3 Pinus taeda | reverse complement strand
ATCACTCTTGAAGGGCAAAATTTTTAATATAACGTTTCTTGACGGGAAGCATAAGGACCCAAAACGTCAAAAAAAAATTGTATGACGGGTAAAGAGAAATCCAAATTCCTACCCTGAATGTAAGTTAGATATTTTATGCCATATTAAATTAGATATATTACATTTTATTAAGATAAGATAAGATTATTGTATGTCGAGAATGGAAGACTAAGGTGATATTTTTACTATGAAATTCATGAAGAATTTGTCATATATAGATTTCAAAATGATAATAAAAAATGAAGATTGTTATTGAGTATTGGTTCAAATAATTTTATCTAATTTGCTCTTACCATAACTCAAAAAATAATTTGCTCTGATTAATATAAAAAAATTTAAATAATATTAGGTCATACAATTTTAAAGTGTAATATTAATATTAAAGATTTAATATTATAATTAATTAATATTATTCAAGCTTAATATAGTGTTCAGTTTAAATACCTATCCTTAAATATAATATTATTTTAATATATTATAGCATATATTAATGTATCATGTATCATGTTTGGAAGTTTCAATATAATATCATGTTTAATATAATGTAATATTATAATTTTAAATAATAATTAAGTGTACAAAAATATTTACATTAGATTAATTTAGATTTAATTTAATTATGGATCTACCAAGTGTCAAAAGGGATCAAATCCCTTTTCGCTTTAAAAGAGGTTTGTATCTCAAGAGATTTGATCCCTGTAGACATTTAATATATCTTGAGTTAAGATGGATCTAGACTGATATAATCCCCCTTTAAATAGGTTATATTCCATATGAATATCATGGGTTAATACAATGGGTCAATTCCATGGGTAAATGCCATGAAGTTATTTTAATTTTAACTTCTTTTTTTTTAATTATTTTTATTTTATTTTGATTAAGTAAAAAAGTTTTTCCAACGTTATTCAATTTTATTTTTATTTTTAAAGTTTATTGAATTTGGCTAAGTCAAAATGTTTACAAGACATTACATCTCTTATATAACTAGGCCCGAGAAGCGTCTCTCAGGTAATAATTATTAATATATATAATGTAAAATATTTATCTACACTTAGTTAAGTTTAATTATATAATATAATATTATATTAATATTAAACACAATATTATAATATGGCATAGTCTAACTTACAGAGGAAATGGCAATTTTCATGACATTATTTTGGGTTAATTTTAATCAAAATTTGACAGAGATTTTTAAAAAAGCTCAAATTGTTAAATTATTTTAATCTGCATAATTTTGAGCGTGCTAGGGGTTTTTTTTCCATTGGTGTTGAATCCATTTATGCATTCAAAAAAAATGCATTTTTAAACAACAAAAAGTTTTTCTTGAAATTGTTTGCAGATTTAGTGAATTCTAGTTGAAAAGAGGTTATTTTCGTATAATAAGTTTTAGACTACAACCTTTATCAATATTATTAAAATATTCTATATATTATATCAAAACATTAATATTTTAATAATGTTTTAAAAAAATAAGAATATTATATAATATTTAACGTATACTATTACAATATCATGTTTTAAATATTACTATAGAGTATTAGTATTAACATTATTATTAACTATAGAGGAAGAGAAAGTAAGACTTTTATAAAAAGTAAAAGAAGTTTGATTTAAAAAGTTATATAATCTCGAAATTAGATAATAATAAAAATAAGGTACCAAAAATTATTGAAATTTCATTAAATTAAAGGGGTAAAGTCACATGTAAAGTCTTAATTTGAGTTTAGATTATTTTGACATTAATATTTTGTTTTTTTTTTACTAAAATAGATGCATTGATTACAATGTAGATGTTAATTTCTAATTCTATTTATTTGATTTCACTTAATACATTAATTTCAGTCTTGATGTTTATTTCTAATCTGATTTGATTGATTGCACTTGATGCATTGGTTTTAGTGTAGCTGTTGTTTTCTATTCATATTTGATTATTTGCACTAGATGCATTGATTTCAGTGTAGATGTTAATTTTTTTATATGATGTAATTAGATGGATGATGTGCATTGATTTCAGTGTATACACAAAGTAATTACCGATGACGTACATTGATTTCTATGTTATATTAAGCAGTAGTCTATAACGCGACTTTTTGAAAGCCTTTCCGGCGGATCTTTCCGGCCAAAATCCGGCAGCAATTCATTGGAATTTCATGTTTGATAGCTAGTTTCTGCACAATCAATGGCTCCCAGGGGTTTTTCAGGCCGCTGAATCCAAATATGCAGTTAAAAAACCATTTTAACTGCTAAAAATCAAGATTTAACCTCATTTCTTCCGCCGGATTCCGTCACCGGAATCTCCAAAAAGTCGCATTATAGACAACTCCTTATATTAATTGTCAACCTAGATCCATATTAAATAAAAATAAACAACAAAAAGTCTATATCAATCTTAATCATCAGTCTAGATCCATCTTAAATATAAATGAACAACAAAGAGCAAGTTGACATAGAAAAGCACAAGAAACAACAATTGAGGATGCATTATTTTCAGTATATATGCTAATTTATGATCTAATGTAAATAGATGGATAATGTGCATTGTTTTCAAAGTAATTAAATTAATAGTGTGCATTGGTTTCGGTGTATGCACAAAGTAATTATTAACAACATGCATTAATTTATGTGTTATAGTAATCACTGGCCTAGATCCATATTAAATAGAAATTAACAACAAAGAGCCTAGATCCGTCTTAGATAAAGTGAACAACAAAGAGCAAGTTGACAGAGAAGTGCACAAGAAATGGCAATTGAGGAGTGTCAACAAGAAAGGGAGAAGCAAAGAGCATATCAACAAAGAGAGTCATAACAAATGGAAATTGAACAACAAGAAGAATAGATAAAAGAAAAAATCGAGCAACAAAGAGCATATCAAAAAGAATATCAAAGAGCACATCAACAAAGAAGGGCACAACAAATGACAATTGAATAGTGTCAAGAGCAGAGAATACAAGAAAATGCACAACAGAGACGAAAAAGACAAAAGAAGGCAAAGGGAATGACAATTGAAGAGCATGAAGAATAAAGGAAATGAAAAGTTGAACAACAAAGAGAACGTCGACAAAGAGAAGCATAGTCAACTAACTCTTGTTGATATGAATATTGCAAATGGAAAAAAAGTCATGATAAGATTTATCATTTAGTTCAAGTTCGAATGTGTCATGGGTCTGAAGAGTCATATATTAGCATTCAAGTATTTAATACAAATACATGTCTAATGGGCATGAGATGTAGAAGAGAAGGAACTCATTAGATTAATCTTAAACATATTTAACATATTTAAAATGATTAGATTAATCATATGTTCAACATATTTTGTGTGGTCACGCACGACTTAAACCATCCTAGATCCATTTTAACTCTGAATCTATCAGCATCGAGAGAGATCAAATCTCTTGTGGTGCAAACCTTTCCTCAAGTTTTGCAATCAAAAAGGGGTTTTCACCTTGAGAGATTTGATCCCTCTCAGTGCTTGATAGATCCGAAGTTAAGATGGATCTAGGCTAGTAATAACAAGACTTGTAATTAATCTAGAGTTTACATATAAACCATTAAGGGGTTTTCTTTTGATGCACGTAATTATGCACTTCGGTTATGGTTCAATATTACATAGATAGAATATAAGTATATTTAGTCTAGATTAGTTGGACGTATTTTGGTTGGTTGGGAGAAATGTTGATATCTTCCCTATCAAGGTTTAATTTCTACATGTGACATGTTGAGCTCATAATGAATATATATATTTGTGATGGCTTTGAGCCTCTTTATCTAGAATTTCTCTAGGACTGAAACATTTGTATTCCTCATATGAAATACAAAAATATTTCTTTAAGGAAAAAACCATTTTATATGAAATTTGTAATTAATCTAGAGATCATATATAAACCATTTTACATAACAAGGACTAGTTAAATTGCATGGTATCATTCTTGTGAGGAAGTTGTTTCAAGATAATATTATATATTATGATATTGAAGATGGTTTAATATATAACTTAAAATGTTGAATTGATATATAAATGAAAGATAATAAGTAGTGCAAACACTTTATAGAGTTTTATCTCTCTTTAAGGACCTTTTCGAAAGATCTCTACTTCCCTTGCTAAATTTATTTTAGTGCTTTATCTTCTATGTGTAGTGAAATAGATTGTTCTGCTTACCATTAAAGAACACGCCTTTAGCCTAAACCCAAACTACTAGAATCACATCCCCCCCCAGCCTTATTTGAATACTCATAACTGGATCTCAAATTATACCTACCCAAACCAAAGCAAAATAATTGTCTACACCTATATTGAGACGTGATTAGCACATGCCCTCCTCTAGACTTTTAGACAAGTGTTTTTTGCATGGTTCTTGACATAGAATTTTATTGCCCCGTAAGAAGATTGGAAACTCCATTGATTTTTAACCCCCCTTTTAGAGCCACGCTTTTGATCCTCCTAATTTACTTTAATTAAGTTAATCAAGAAAGGCCAAATTTCATTACCATTGAAGACAACTATAGAATCTAATATCCAAATCAAATCAACCAAGAGGTTCTTAAAACACTTACCAAAAGTAGACTTCAATATAACCTCTAAGGATTGTAAGATATCCATCAAAGCACAAATGCGTACCTTTTGAATCTATAAATTATGGATGAGAGGAATCCTTCTCTACTCCTTCCTCACAAACCTTCTCCTTATTTGACTGCTTTACCATAATGGTAACAAGGTTCAATTTAAGTGCCCTATCTATACAATAGTTTAATGATCCTCACACACAAACACTAACTTGAGCCCTCATTCTCCTTTTCAAACTACTTTCTTTACAAAATGTTGAGTGATCTAGATTAGATTGTTATATTATTTGTCATCCATCTTGATGCTTTCAGAGTGGAAAAAGTGGAGGAATCAACTTGCAAGAGCAATTTTTCCAGTGGAACCCAATTTGGAAAATTAAGTTTTGAAACCTTTCGAGGCCATTTTGAGACCTTAAATGGCACTTTTTGTTCAGGTAAAACTTTCCCACTAAATCTCTGGAATCTTGTGATGATATTCTAGACTCAGTGACCTTTCCAAGGATGCAAGAAATATGTCAATCAGACTTTGTATGTAAAAGTTATGTCTCCTCAAAGTTAACCTACAATGATTGACTACCATAATTTGAGAGGATGCCACATTAGCCCTCGTTACTAGTGGAAAAGGGGCTAGCCACATGAAGATTGCGAGGAAGACTCTGAAAGGGTCAAAGTTGTAACTCTAGTTAAGAGTTGAAGTCAAACTTTGCTATTGGGCTATGTCATAACTAGACCACTAGGAGGAAAAGAGGTTCCATTCATTTCAATTGTATCTTATTCCACAATAGAGAAGAACAAGCTGGGAGTGGGAGTGAAAGAGCATAACAAAGGGGTTTAGTGTTTGTAACAACCTATTAAGGCACAAGTCTCAAGTAATGGCACATGGAGTTCCTTCTCCTTTGTATTGGCATTATTTCCATTCCAAAGAAAGAGAGATCATAGTGGCCTCACCTTCTAGTTGGGTTTACTCCCGTAAGGGTTTCCTAAAGCATATCTCGTGTTTTTACGATTGGTGTGTGATTGTGTTTCATTATTCTTTGTTTTCCACATTTTATCCATTACATGCATAAACATAAAACAATAATTAATGGATTTATAACCTAAGGAAATTAGCCCTCGTAGTATAGACTTCAGCCTGTTTTTATCAAATATGTTGTGTCGAATTGTCTAGTGAAATATCCACAATACTTTGCATATCATAATTGTATCAAAGTAGGTTTATTTGGGAATTTTATGGAAGTTGCAAGGGATCCAAGGGATGGTTTAAGTAGGAAATCATAAAACCTAGACCACGACCATTGAATTTGTTTATGATAACCCTCGAGATCCAGCAAAAAAAAAAAATCTCGAAGCTAGAAGCATGGGTCATGAATATCAACTGCAATATGAACTTCCTTATGGCATAATTAGCAAACAAGCTAGGAATCAGAGAAGATGGAGGTTCCAACTTAGAGGTTAAAGGACAAAAAATTGGAGGATCAAGAAGATCCAAAGAAGGAGTCCAGGAAAGAACCCAAAAAAGCGCAGTCGAGTTTGAGTGTCGTCAACCATGCACATCCCTTATTTAAGATGAAGCAAAAATCAACATCAAGACATACGAAGGTGAGATTGATGCCTTAAAATCAAATCATTAGTTGCAACAATTAGAAGTTTACTTTAGCATTCATCACATAAAATAGGAACAAAAGATATCATTTGTTAGGTTGAAGTCAAGGGGCCATGACTTAACCTAGTGAGAAATCTTGCTCTGGTGCGAGCTATCAAAAAGTTGAAACATTATTTGATGGGTAAGGAGATCATCATCCACGCAAATCACTAGTCATCACAATACTTGCATGCCTAGGGTAAGTTACAATAGACTAGACACTACAAGTGGATTATGTTCTCACTACAATCTCATTTAGTAATCAAGTATAAGAAGGGTAGCACAAACAAGTTGGTTGACATGCTTTCAAGGCCACCCTCATAAAAAATTATAGATTTGGGAACTCCAGTACACATGGAGCCTTTCACCCACGATGCATATAAAGAGGCATAGATAGAGGATGGGGACATTAAGGATGTAAAAATTAATGTGTAGATTATTGCTCAAGAAATTTACTAAATCACAAGACTCGAAGCTACTCTACTGATCTATAGAAGTTAATTCACCATATAGACCACAAATCATAGACATGCAAAAGGAAACATCACACATGCACAAAGATTTATCTAGGGGAAATCAACTACTCAAAACCCCTTCCTATTTGTATTGCATTAATCAGAGAATAGAGATGAAATACATATGCTTTCTCAAGCCTAAGCACAACTTGTAAGTGTATAGCCTATCCCTCTGCCTGAATGACTGACTCTAGCCAACACTTAGCCAATTTTCAAGCCCTCTAAGCTCCTATTTCCTTATGTTGTTCCTCCAGGAAATTATCCCCTATTATTTAGGAATTTCCCACTATTGAATTGTGAAATTCCTTAGGTCCTTCCTCTAACTGCATGCACCACCTGTACACATTGGAATATGTTACAACTGATTATACATTGCCTTGGAATCTCCATCTCAACTGGGTAACTCGAATTCTCTGCATGCAACAATTATTTTGGGCTAATTGATCAGTTAACTAGCTGATCACTAAGTGTGGTTGAAGTTCCACTTCCACAACTTTACCTTGACTAGTTCTTCTGACAGTTAGCACTAGTTTAACTAACAATAACTCAAATTAATTGAAATAGAATGCTACAAATTACCAATCAATCATACTGAACTGAACTCAAGCTCCCCCAACTCGAATTAACTGAGTTAACTGAGTGACAAGTGTCATGTCACCTCAGTTAACTACCTCCAAGATTTTTCTTGAAATAGAAATTCAAATTTTCTCTAGTTTGACCAAGGCAAAGTCAAACTGAGATTTTCTTGCTACATTTTCAACACTCCCTCTCAACAAGAAACGAACTATGAACCACCCCTATCCTACACCTGTGGAACTCAAACTTCCTTCTTGACAAAGCCTTCGTCAAAATATCATAATCTTGTTCCTTTGTCAGAATGTATTGTAATAACATAATTCACCTTTGCACACAATCTCATAGATGGTGATACCGGATATCAATATGCTTGGATCGATCGTGAAAAATAGGATTTTCAAAGAGTTTGATGTAACTCTGATTATCATAGTAAATCACAATTGGATCCATCATTTGGCCAAATAAGCCAACAAGTGTATTTCTCATCCAGATCACCTCACATGTTGCTTGACTTGTAGCCATCTATTCTACTTCTACCGAGTTGAGTGCCACAAATCTTTGCTTCCTATTGTGCCAAGAAACCACTGCGAACCCAACACTGAAAATTCCACTAAATGTACTCTTTTGGTCTGATGGAATTCCCGCCCAATCTACATCTGTGAAGCCACACAACTTCACTCCTTCTTTTCGTTTATACGATAGTCCAAACTGGGTAGTGCCTTTGAGGTACCGTAGAACATGCTTAGCTGCCTTCCAAAATAGTTTGGTTGGCCTAACCATAACTTGGCTCAGTTGGTTGACTACAAAGCACATATATGGTCATGTGTCCACAAGATACATGAGTGAACCCACCAAATGTCGGTAAACAGTAACATCCACTTCCTCACCTGAAGTGGCATCCTATTTCTTCTAATTGGTCACTAGAGGAGTCTCCATGGGTTTGCAACTATCCATGCAGAACTCCTGAAGTATCTCGTTGGCATACTTTCCCCGAGAAACAAACAATTGCCCACCACTTTTCCATAATTCCAATCCAAGAAAGTAGTGCATGCGACCCATGTCTTTCATCTCAAACTCTCTTGCAAGGTCCTCCTTGCAAGATATGATCAACTTCTCATCACTAGTCAAAATCAAGTCATCAACATATAAAACAATAATCAACAATTTACCTTATACCAAAATATGATAGAGGTTTGCATCCACTTCACTTTTGGTGAAACCCAAACCGTTGAGATAGTTATCGATCCTCGTGTACCAAGTACCGGGTGCTTGCTTGAGACTGTACAATGCTCGCTTCAGTCTACACACTAAACTCTCAATCAAAAGTCTTGAAGCCTTATGGTTGTTCGATATACATCTCCTCCTCAATAACTCCATTGAGGAATGTTGTTTTCACATCCATCTGGTGGATCTCCCACCCCATCTGTGCAACCGAAGAAAGGATTGATTTGATGGATGAGTACCTTGCTACAGGAGCAAATTTCTCCTCATAACCGATCCCCTCAACCTGAGAGTACCCCTTGGCCACAAATATGGCCTTATAATTTTCTATGCTTCTATTTGTTGCATGCTTCACCTTGAAGATACATCTCGAACCCACAACTGATTTGTATGTTGGTCTTGGTACCAGTTCCCAAACACTATTATTTACAATGGACTTTTACTCCTCCACCATTGCATCAACCCATATTGGTTGCTCTATTTCTTCCTTGAAAGAGGATGGCTCAATATCTACTGGCTCAATCATGAGAGCCATGTAGCCAATGTAGCGATCTGGCGACCTTATTTGCATGCTCTGATTTAAAGGAGCACCCACATTCTCCCTCGCATCCTGCATAAGTCTCTCAACTTCTTTGGTTCTCTTCCTGCCTTCTCTAGATGTTTCTGCTTAAGTGGCTGTCTCCACTCTCTGCTCCTCAACTTGTGGTTTATCCATAACATCTCGAGGCTTCTCCTCTAGTGGGATCTGAAGCTCCCTCTCAAGAGAGCACTACATGGATTTGTCTTCATCAAATTTTACATCCCTTCACACAATTATCATTTTGAGGGATGGAAAGTACACTCGGTAGTTGTGGGGAGTTTTTGTGTAACCCACAAATATCCCCAATTTTGTTGTCGACTCAAGCTTCTTCCTTGGTTCTTTGGAGACTGGAAGTAAACATAAGCTCCAAAAATCAAGAAGTGTGACACATCTAGCTTCCTCCCCGAGAAATCCTCCTCTGGTGTAATTATGCCAAGAATCCGATGAGGACTCCTGTTCTGCACATAACCCATTGTGTTGCATGCTTCAGCCCATAAGTGCAAAGGTAGGCTTTGGTCATGCAACATCGCCCTTGCTACTCCCACAATTCTACGGTTCTTCCTCTCAACCACCCCATTCTGTTGTGGGTTATGGGGTGTTTTCAACTTTCGTTGAATGCCTTCTTTTGCATAGAAATTTTATAACTCATTCAACACATACTCACCTCCATTATTGCTCCTGGGAGCCTTCACCTTCTTGCCCATTTCTTTCTCGACCAGTGCTTTAAATTCTAAGAACTTGGAGAAAGTCTCATCCTTCTTCTGTAAGAATAAGATATAGCACTTTCGTGAGAAGTCATCAATAAAAATGACAAAATATTTGTGTCTGACAGTGGAGGTTATCAAGAAAGGTCCACAATCATCAGATTGGATCCTTTCAAGGATTGCATGTGCTCTGATGTCCCGATCATGGAAAGTGGATTTTGTGTACTTCGCCAAGGTATGCCATTTACATGTATTATGTTGCTCTAGTGCTCCTTTGGGGAGGTCTATGGTTATTTGTTGCATCATATTCAAAGTGTCATGATGCAAATGGCTACATCTTCTATGCCAAAGTTCAACATCGTGGCTCTGCACCTTCTCCACCTTTGTGCTTAATGTAAAACAATCCTCCACATCTATCTTGTAGAGGTTCTTCACATGAACCCCGATATGATTCCTAACCCATGGATATGTGTCTCAGTAATTCTTTTCCTTTGCTGAAGATCACATCATAACTATGGTCTTCCAAAACTGCAATAGAGACAATATTCTTCTTTAGACTCGGAAAAAACATTACATCCTTGAGTCTGAGAGGGAAGTTTGATTCCCTCTTAAAGGTGACTATACCAATCCCGGTCATGTTGTACCTTCCATCATATCCCATCTCGTTGTGCATCTAGATATCTTTCTCCTCCAAATCATTGAAAAAAACTCTATTCCCTGTCATATGGAACAAGGCACCATTTTCCAAGTACCACACGCTCCCCATCACTGTGTTGGTCATGCATGCAATGAGAGTAAAATCAAGCTCGAACTGTGAAGCCAAAGCTTCACCCGCTGCTCCTCTTGAGGTCTTCTTGCTTGTCTTCTTGTGTGGACACTTCATGGCATAGTGCTCGAATTCATGACAGTGAAAGCACTTGATTTTGGAGAAGTATTTCTTCTTGCCCCCTTGACTAGATTATGCTTTGGATTGGGATTTCTTCCCTTTCCCCTTCTCTACCTTTCCATCCAAGGCACAGTTCTCCTCATCCTCTTCCTTTGATGAAGTCTCATCTCTAATATTCCGCCTTATTTCCTCACGTACCATGTCAGACCATAAACACTCCCAACTCAGTAGTTTCTCCCTCCCATTCATCGAATCTTGATAGTTATACTAGCTCTTGGGAAGGCCCATAAGGGCTAGAGCTACCAAGTCTTCTTTAGGGACATTAACATAGACCCTACCAAGTTAATCACAACATTGTGTAAACTTGCTCAGATACTGTGGAATTGTGTCATTCTTCTGCATCTTGATACTTTGAAGTTTGACCTTGAGTGCTAGCTTCATGTGGTCATTACTATTCTCAAACAATTCTGTCAGTGCTTTCCACATCGCCAACAAAGTTTCTTTTCCGTGGAGATTAGAGACAATATGATCTTGTACTCCATCCAATATGATTCTCCTCTCCTTGGTCACATCTTTTTTCCACTAAGTAAGATTTTGGGCATCATATGCTTGAGGTTTTGCAACATCTATCTTGATGTATTCTAACAACCCGTTGTCATCCAATATTGCCTCCATGTAGTCCTTCCATGCAACAAAATTTGAGGTGCCTTCCAAGGCATACTCTAGCCTTAGTCCATTGAAAGCCATCTTCTTAGCTATGAAGAAATCCTGCTACACTGATCTTGAAATTTGAACCTCTTGCATTGACAACTTCAAAATATCTGCTCTATAGTGAATCCTATTCTGATACCATTTAGAAATTAATGTGTAGATTCGAAACTGCTCATGAAATTTACTAAATCACAAGACTCAAAGATACTTTATTGATATGCGGAAGTTAATTCACCATATAGAACACAAACCATAGACACACAAAAGGAAACATCACACATGCACAAAGATTAATCTAGGGGAAAGAAATTGCTCAAAACCCCTTCCTATCAATATTGCATTAATTGGAGAATAGAGATGAAATACATATGTGTAACATCCCCAGGTTAAAAATTCATGTAATAAAAGTTAAAAAAAGGTAACATAATATCATGGGCAAGGGACACTTATTCCAAGATGAATGTTGGGCAAAATATCCTAGTGGGCATCACTTGTTGTGTTTTATGGCTAAGGTAATGGCTAAGGATTTGGAAAGGGAAAAAGGTATTTTTGGCACATTATTTTTTTAAATAATGGAAATTGGGAGAAAAGGAAGGTGAAAGGTCACAGGTTTCTTGTGAGGAGGAAAATGAAGGAAAATAATGGAAAAATTGAAGAAATTATAGGCCTCAATAAAAAGACCTTAGAGCATCAATTGGTAGCTTTTGTTAGCCTTTTGTTAGTTTAATGTTATAATTTGTCTCAAAGAAGAGAAAGAACCAAGAGGAAAAAGAAAGTAAGCAAGCAAGGAAAGGAAAGGAAAAGCAAAGAAGGACAAGGAAAGCAAAGGAAGGAAAGGATCAAATAGCTTCAGTAGGAATACTTGCAGGTAACAGATTGCATGTGTGATTTCCTAGTTGGTTTTGACATGCATGGGATGTGCATGTTGGTATATAGTTCTTTTGTTGTTATTGGCATGGATTTTGTTGGGATTTGACAGTGGATTTTAGCCTAGCCTTTTCATTTCTGGATAGCCATGGTGTGATGGGAACGTTCTTGATTTGAGCTTTGGATTGCCAGATGGTTTTGGAATCTGGGGTGAGGTGGTCTCAGGAAAATTCCTAAAGGCATAGGAATCCCTTGAATGGTAATGGCGGGATACATGGTAAAGCCTTAGGGTGGAGATAGGAAAATTCCTCAAGGACGGTGAAAAAATTCCAAGGCATCCAAGCTCAGTTCAGTTTTGTGATCTCGACACTAGTTTAGGCGTGATTACGGTATGGAGAGGATGGAGGTGTTTTAACCTCTAGATTCCCTTGGTTGTCTTGGGATTGGTTTATCCCATGACATCCCACATTCATGCTTGGTATATGGCATGGGGGTGATTAGTTGAAAGAAAGATCCAGGTCAACCAATCTATGGTCGGGTGGAACATGGAAGTCCCAAATCATGTTGGTAATTGCCTATGGTTAATAAAAGCTAAGTTTATCTTGCTTTTGGTAAGGAAATGTATTGGTTATTATGTAGCTTTATTGATTGGTTATTTATCTGGTTATAAGCATGGTTTTATGACAGATCTTAGTCATGTCTATTTTGATGTTTTGACTCATAACTAAATAAATAATGAATGCAAGACCTAATTGATGTTATGATAACTAATTTGAGAAGGTAGAGACCCTTCTTGTTAAAACTTAAATAATTTTTCAGTCCCTTATGTTCAAGCTTGCATTCATGACCTCTAGGTGGCATATCTACCAAGTTTTTGACAGAATGTCAGTCCTAGTTGGGGATGGTCAGGTCAAGTCCTGGTTCTGGTTTTTGGTCTACAAGAATTTTTTTCATGTCTTTTATGAGTTCTGGAAGTTTCATAGCTTTCTGGGCAAAGGCTAAGCCCCAGCCTTGGAAAGTAGTCTTAATTATCACAGTCGTTGGCATAACATTGGCTAAAAAAGGCCACAGTCACACTGATGTAAGCCTATGGGAGTGACTGTGAACCCATAGTCACATGGAGGCCTTGGCAAGGGAGCGATTGGGGCTCTAGGTCAGGGAAAATGTGAGTTTTCTCAGGGGTTGGACACCTGGAGGTTGGGCTACTCCTGGAGGTCCTATGGAATCTAAGGGAAGTCAATAAGGTCATGTTGTGTCAACTCCATTTCCTTAAGGTCATCGAGGAGGTTGAGTCATATCATAGTAAGCCCTCATCTCATGTTTACCCCGGGTAAGTTGATGAAATTGGGTAGACGTGAGATGAAGCGATGTTACTAAGCGGTATCAGAGCGGTTTGCACTCTGTTTGGGTCATATCTGATACCACAGGGTGATATCAAAGCGTGGTTTCGCTCTCTTTGGGTAAGTATGATGTTGTCAAGGTTATGGTTGTCATGCATGGGATTAGGGTATACAGTTGGTATGATCATGCATGATGTTGTTGTGATGTTATATTATTACACGGATATGTTCATGACTATACATGTACATGTTAATGTGGACTGATATTGCAGATGAGATAAGCCTCCCTTGAACATCATTAAGGTATGGATTTGGTTGTGGTATCTATTTGGTTTATTTGACATGGTATACTTGCGGGAAGAAGAGAATTCAATATGAAAATAAAAATGGTAGACTATAGTTCCCATGACTCTCCCTACAGATCAATTGTGCAATAAGGAGAGGAGCATTCTCTCGGTATAGTAGATACATTAAGAAGCTCGAGGGAAGAGATTAGAAGATGCAAAGTAGACAATGATAGGTTGGTTAAGGCCCAGGAAAAACTTGCAATGGATTGGGAGAAGTAGGTAGAGGTTAATGTAGTAATTGTTCAGAGCTTGTCAGAGTTACAAAGACAAGGATAGTTGAGGATCAGTCAAGAGGACGAAGAGAAAAATAATGGAGCCTATGGTAGCAAATCTAGGTCTAGATAGAGGTTGGATAGAGGGGACATAGTTAGAGGTGGAATATCACTGGATACAGCTAACATGAGGACTGGTATGTATGGGAATCATTCTAGTTCCTCATCCAGGAGACATCATTACAATCATCACCATCATCATCCTTATAGGAGGAGGGAGTATTTACCTGAGGAGTTCAAGAAGGTGAAGCCTCCTACATTTGATGGAGAGATGAAGAAGCCATAAGATGCAGAGTCATGGTTGCTTGGAATGAAGAAACTCTTCAGATTGCATAGCTATTCAGAGAACGTGAAGGCTAAGATAACCACTTTCAGTCTTAAAGGGAAGGCAAATATCTGGTGGGAGGATGTAAAGAATGTCAAAGGTATTTAGGAAGAAGATTTGCTTTGGGATGAGTTCAAGAGGCTCTTCAAGAAGAAGTACTTATCAGAGAGGCGCTACGATGATAGAGCTGAGGATTTTTATGAGTTGCATATGGGTTCTATGATAGATGATGAGTACACTAGCAGATACTTAGAGTTGTTGAGGTATGTGCCATATCTCAAGGAAGAGAAGACTAAGATTCAAAGCTTCATCAATGGATTTCCAGCAACATATAGAGACCAGATTGAGTTGAATAGGCCTATATTGCTAGAGGAAGCCATCCATAAATTGAAGCATTGTTATGAGTAGCCAAAGCGAAAAGTTGAGCTTAAACATGACTTGAAGGGAAATGAGAAAGTAAAAGGAAAATGGCCACCGAAGCGGGAAGACCTCAAGATGTAAGTGAGAAAGAAAATGTTTCTCATTACTGTTAGCTCTACTACATTCTTCAAAATTTCGGGGTCAAACGCATGTCTAATCGGGTTGTTTAGGCTAAAAAGGATGTGCATCAGATTTTCTTCTCCTACACCTTCACTCCGTTCATACTCCCATAACCTCCCCGCTTTCTCTATTCTCCTCCAAACTACAACATAAACCATATTTCCTAAGCCCCTGGGCGCTAAGGTTTTCAACCGCCATATAACCATGCACCTCCAAAACAAGCGCTATCCGCCAATACGGTTCTTCTCTGTCACATCAATCAAAACAGGTGCGCTAAAACCCCGTCGTCCAATCGTCCACCTCCTGATCCAAGGGCATTCGCTCCTCCCAATGCCAAAACTTACCCGCGCTTTAACCTGCGGGAAAAGTGGTTTCACCCATGTCTCGTCTGCCACCATCTCCTCCTTAGTGGAATCGCTACCCCGCGTACGATTACCGCTTGCCTCCCATCAACGATGTGGGCAATACCATTTACCGCCCATCTGACGTCCCCGCTCATTAATCCTCGTGCATGTCTTCCGCCCGGTAGCCGTTGGATCTATCCACCCGGGATCAAACGACTCACGATTTTCCGTTCATGTTTACTCTCGATAGCTCCTGAAAGATGATCTCTGCCGTCTATCTCTGTGATCCAACGACCGATTTTCTTCCTCCATCCATCCACGTCCATAGCCATTCTATGCTCCCGAAGGACGAAGGTGGCCAGCTACCTGTACCCAACGCAGTTACTTTTCCAACAACTGCATTCAAAAAACACTATGGCCGAAGAACAAAAAGGACATTCCTCGAGCAGATCACAACGTTTATCAGTTATGGATCATTCTTTCATAGGACATTCTACCTGCTCAAGAAGGACATCAGAATATCAGAGAAGATCAAGTTTATTCATTGAAGTAGCAGATCGTAGCAGAGGCCCATTTTTTATAGTTAATGTGGTTGGTGGTCCATTATGACCCCTCCACACATAGAATAGCAAAGCATTTTTGTAATCAAACTCTATATATACCCAAAAACACAATGTGATGAGGGTTGATGGTTTTGGTTTTGATGTAAGGTTCAACTTCTGACGACTGTAACTATTGTGATACTTGCAGCGTCTGGTCTTCATTTTCAGCTAATACAAGCTTCTTTTGCTGTTAATTGCTCACTTTCCACTTCTTCTCTGTTCTAGGTTGTGCCTGTTATGCATTCATGTGCTCTTGATATTTAGCATTTGAGGGGCTATCATCCCACCTCTGTGTTAGAATCTTGTATGTATTATTGAATGTGTTGTATAGGTTTCTTTTTACTTAGTGCCAGAGAGCTGCCATCCTGTCTGTGCATTAGGAAATAGATTTGCAGACCTCTTTATTGGTTGCAGCTAGCCATCACAGGGTCCTGCACATCTGCTAGTGTGGTCAGTATTCTTCATGTTCACCTATTCCTTAAACTGTGAGTAATTGGTGGTCTAAAGCCTTGTAGTCTGGGGGTGTTCACCCATGTCTGGAGTTAAGCATAGTAGAAGTGGTTATCTGGCTTGAACAAGCATCATTCCTTCCATTCATCCATTTCCAACTTTTTGTTGAGTTTGTAATGTTCTCGAGCATCTCCGAGATACAACCTAGGAGAGTTTCTTGGGGTGATAACATTAATTGGCACCATTGTCGGGGAGAGGAGATTGAAGCTCGGCTTCCCTGGGAAAATGGCACAGTTCTAGATTTTGATGATAGATAAGGTCTGGGCACATTTCTGGTTGTAATAATCTATCTGGCGACTCCACTAGAGGAAGACCAACCTTCGGCGACTCCACATTGCAATTCTGGCTCAGTTTGTGAGACATACTCGAAGAAATCCTTAGAAATCACTAGCTGAACCAGTGCCTGACCCTGAGAAGATTGTCAAGTCAAAGAAAACATCACAGAAAGGAGCATCATGATTAGGTAAGCCTAAGAAATCTTATGTATCTCCGCAAGAGGAGGCTAAAGTTGAGAATGTATCATTTGAAGATATAGAGCCTAGTGTTGCTAGTGAGGAACTTCCTACAGAGATTCATACAGCTCCTTGTTCATTCAGTTCCCCTTTGGATCTCAGTCCAAAGAAAGCCTCCCATAAAGTCCATCACATTCCCTTGTCTCTATCATCCATTTCATTGTTCCCCACTATTCAATCTGTCAGTATCCCCATACATACTCCAGTCATGGTAGGTCAACAAGCACCCACGAAGATGGAAAGAATTATAGCTGCTAGGTATGGACCCTTGGTCTTGCTTGTCCCTTTGAATGCCATGCCTGTAGGAGAATACCAGAAATACATGCCTAAGTTCACTGGTACAGATGGGGTAACTGCTGAAGAACACCTTGAAGCTTTTTATAATTATATTGATAGCTTAGATATTAGTGAAAATGATGTGTGGATGAGAGTTTTTGTCAAGAGCCTTGATGAAGAGGCCAGAAAATGGTTTAGAGAATTGACTCCTAGATCTATTGTTGATATTGAAGCCTTAGATGATGCATTTTTGAAGCACTAGGGAGATAAAAAGGACTTGCTGTATTACCATACTGAGTTTGGTAACCTGAAGAGAGAAAATGGGGAATCTTTGCCTAATTTTAATAAGAGATTTAATAGGATGTATAGTAAAATACCAAATGAGGTAAAGCCAAAACCCACCTCAGCCAAACTCACTTATGCCAATGCTTTTGACTCTGATTTCTGCTTATTGTTGAGAGAAAGAGGATGTGCCACTCTGGCTGATATGCAAGATGTAGCTCTAGAAGTAGCATCCAATATTATGGCTGCAGAAAAGCTTCAAAGTCATGCTGACAGAAGGAGGCAGAGAGGTGAGGCTTCTTCTTCCTCTGCCTCATTTTCAAAGCCTAAATTAGATAAAATGACTAGAATGATAGAGTCATTGGCTGCAGAGATATCTACTCTGAAGGTTGAGCAGAATTCAGGAAAGACAAGGCAGCATAACACATTTGCTCCTAGAAATTCAAATCCATACAGAAGAGCAAATGAGCAGTTACAAATCATTTAGAGGGGAAAAGAACCAAATGAAGAACAGAAAGTTAAAGCTCCTTTTCAAAATGTAGTCATGGAGGAGGAACAATTCGAAGAGGAGGATGAAATACATTGCATGGAAGATAAAGGCAATGCTGCCTTTTTGACATTAGCTGCATATGAAAAATCACTACCGCAGAACCAAACCAGTCAGGAGTGGGACAGAGAGGCTGTTCTGTAGACTGGTGAACAACAAAGATATAACCTGAGGTCAAATGCAAATAATATCAAGGAGAGTCCGGCCCAAAGAGCTACTATCCAAACAAAGTTGCAGAATACCAAACAAAGAAGACCAACAGCTGATCCAGTTATCCTCAAAGCTCCAGTTCAAGACGTAAGAGGTCCTGATAAGTCCACTTCCCCTTTCAGCTTTGAAGCAGAAGTTCAGAAATTGAAAATATTTGTGCCTCTGTTAGAACTTGTAAAGAGTGAAGTGTTTAGAAAGCCTATCCTTGAAGCTCTTGAGTCGAAGGCCACATAAACCTCCACTGACTCAGTCAATTTGTAAGACGATAGGCCTGCAGTTGTGCTTAGCCCCATGACTAAACCTGCTGATGATAACTCTCCATATTTTTATGTGTCCTTGACCATTCATGATAAAATCCTCCACAATTGCCTGCTAGACACAGGGTCTAGCCACAATCTAATGCCAAAAGCTGTCATGGAAGAGTTAGGCCTTGATATCACCAAACCATACCATGATTTATTTTCTTTTGATTCAAGGAAAGTAAAGTGCTTAGGACTGATTAAAGATTTAGCTATTACCCTAACTCAGCTGCCCATGAAGAGCATGGTAATGGACATTGTGGTAGCAGATGTCCCTCCCAAGTTTGGCATGCTGTTGTCCAGAGGATGGATTAAGAGACTAGGTGGGACATTATAGAATGATTTATCTTATACTACTATCCCAGTTTTTGGAGGAGAAAGCAGGAGATTGTACAAAGAAGCACGGCTAGCATATATCATCAATGATGAAAAGAATCCTTCTAATCATCATATTTATGCTGTGGACACCGATTTTGGAGCTTGTATTCTCCAAATAGAAAAATCTCAGAAGGCCTCAATGCAGCTCAGGAAACAAATAGTTCAGGCCGAGGGAGAGCAAGGAAGTTAAGTTTGGGAGATTTTTTTTGATGGAGCATGTTCGAGGGAGACTGCAGGAGCAGGGGTGGTGCTGGTATCTCCACAACAAGAAAGCACACAACTGTATTTTAAGCTGGCCTTCCAAGTCACAAACAATATAGCAGAGTATGAGGCTCTGATATTGGGCCTGAACGTAGCAAAAGACAGAGATATCAAGAACATAAAGGTTTTTGGAGATGCTGATTTGATCTTTCAGCAAGTAAACAAAACATTTCAAGCAAAGCACCCAAGGCTGAAAGCATACAGAGATGAGGTATGGAGACTCATAGATTCCTTTGATAATCTCTGTATTTCATATATCCCTAGAGCTAAAAATCAGCTCGCTGATTCCCTTTCTATATTTGCTAGCATGTTTATCCCTCCCATGCCTCCCATACTAGTTTGTGAAGTCCAAATGAAGTATAGACCATCCTTGCCTGACAATTTCCAGCATTGGAAAGTTTTTGAAGATGATGATGAAGTGAATAGGTTCCTGCAAGTCATTGATGAATTTTCTGAAGTGCAAATTGACTAAGAGAATGAAGCCTTGGAAAAAAATCCCCAAACTAAGCTTAGAAAGAAAATTGGTAAAGATAGTATTGTCCAACTGCCCAGCAATCATATGCCTAAGGGTCTTATTCCTTTAGAAAGTTTGTTTGATCAGAATGATGTGCCTTACAAGGCTGCCCAAAAAGAAGATCAATCTACAGTCTGTAAGCATGATATAGGAAGTCCAGGTCAGCCAAGATACATAAATTTGTGCACGCATCTGTCTGCTGACCAAAGTGTTGAATACTGCAATCTAATGAAGCAATTTGCTGATGTCTTTGCCTGGGAGTATAGTGACCTAAAACATATGATAAGAAGATCATACAGCATAAAATCCCTTTAGAGAAAGATACTATTCCTTTCAAGTAGAAGCTGAGACCAATAAACCCTATGCTCCTCCCTCTGATTGAAAAAGAAATAAAAAAGTTGTTGGCTACTAAAATCATAGTTCCCCTCAGATATTCAAAATGGGTAGCCAACTTGGTAGTGGTGAGGAAGAAAAGTGGAGAAATTGGACTTTGTGTTGATTTTAGAAATTTAAACAAATGCTCTAAGAAAGACAACTATCCTCTACCCAAGATGGAGCATTTGCTACAAAAAGTCTCAAGAGCCAAAGTGATGTCTTTCCTAGATGGATTTTCAGGCTTTAATCAGATTGTTGTACATCCAGATGACCAAGAGAAGACTACATTCACCACTTCTTGGGGCACTTTTATGTATGCCAAGATGCCTTTTGGATTGATGAATGCTGGAGCCACCTTTCAGAGAGCTATGGATATAGCATTTGTGGGAGAGAAGGATAAATTTGTCCTTATCTACCTTGATGATATAACAGTATACTCCAGTAGTCACCAAGACCACTTGCAACATTTAAAGAAAGTGTTTATGAAGTGCAGAAGGTTTGGGATTTCAGTCAATCCTAAGAAGTCACAATTTGCTTTAGAAGAAGGCAAGTTGTTAGGACATATTGTTTTTGTTGCAGGTGTCCGAATTGACCCAGAAAGAGTAAAAGCAATACAAATTTTTTCTGTCCCAAGATCAAAAAGGATATTCAGTCATTTCTAGGCAAGATCAATTTTGTGAGGAGGTTTATACCAAAATTTTCAGAACTTGTGAAGCATATTACCTCCATGTTGAAGAAGGGGTCAGAGATCAAATGGACAGAAGTAGTGAGAAAATCATTTGATTCCATTAAAAAAGCTATTATGGAAGCTCCTACTTTAATTAGTCCAGATTACATCAAGGAGTTCCATATATTTTCTTTTGCCTCTAATGACACCTTTGCAGTTGTTTTATTACAAGCAGATGAGGAAGGCTCAGAGCATCCAGTGGCATTTTTCAGCAAGACTTTAAGGGATGATGAGCTGAGGTATGGCATTATTGAGAAACAAGCATATGCTCTTATCAAATCTTTGAAAGCTTTCAGAGTTTATATTTTGCATTCCAAGATAATTGCATATGTACCCTCTGCTACAACAAGAGATGTCTTAACACAACCTGATGTTGATGGAAGAAGGGCTAAATGGATTGCAAAGTTGATTGAATTCAATATAGAACTGAAGCCCACCAAGCTTGTTAGAGGTCAGGGTCTTGCCAGGTTATTAGCTGAAGAAAATTGTAGAACATTGAACATAAACCACATATGTTCGAATTCAAAGATTGGTCAAACAGAAGAAGAGGAAGTAGCTGAACCAGAGAGAAAGCAGTCAGTGGCAGAAAATCTAGCTTCTTGTGATTGGTATGCTGCAATTGTTAATTTCTTGCTGAAGTTAGAAATCCCTCCAGGCTCAAGCACAATTCAAGCTAGAACTATTAAGCTTAGGGCAGCTAAATATTGCATTAATAAAAACCTGCTATATTGGAGGGATCCATCTGGAATACTTTTGAGTCTGGACAAAGAACAGTCAACAGAAGTTATGCAGTAGTTTCATTCCAGCATGTGTGGAGGGAACCATTATTGGAAGACTACAACTCACAAAATCCTCAGAGCTAGATATTATTGGCCCTCTTTATTTTCTGATGTATCTTCATTTGTTAAATCTTGTGACAGGTGCCAAAGATTTGAAGGGAAACAACAATTGAAGTCCCTGCCCTTAAAACCAATACATGCAAAAGGACCTTTTCAGTTGTGGGGCTTGGATTTCATTGGTGAGATCAATCCACATTCCAGTCGCCAGCATAGATGGATATTAGTAGCCACTAATTATTTCACTAAGTGGATTGAAGCAATCCCTACTAGGAAGGCTGATCATAATGTGATCATAAAATTTTTAATGGAAAATATCTTTACTAGATTTGGTTGTCCACATAAATTAGTCACAGATAATGCAGTAGCCTTCAGGGAAAAAGAGTTGGTGGACATGTGCAATTCAATGGGCATTAAATTGGTTCATTCCACATCATATTACCCTCAGGGAAATGGTCTAGTAGAATCTTCCAACAAGAGTTTAATAAGGATAATTAAGAAGCTGTTGGATGACAACAAAAAGAATTGGGATTCTAAGCTCAAATATGCACTTTGGGTTGATAGAGTGACCATTAAGAGATTCACAGGGAATTCTCCATTCAAGCTGGTGTACGACACAGAGGCAGTGTTTCCAATTCAGCTTATGCTCCCTGTGGCAAAGTTCCTGCAACAAGAACAAAATGAGGAAGAAGACATGGCAAAGAGAATCACAAATTTAGTAGAGGTACATTAGATTAGAGAACAACTGGTTGAAAGGACTGCAGCACATCAAAAAAGGATCAAGGAAGCTTTTGATAAAAGGACAAAATTAGATAATTTTCAGGTTGGAGACTTGGTTCTGAAGTGGGATGCACTGAAAGAAAATAAGGCAACCATGGGAAGTTTGATGCTTTCTGGACATGTCCTTTTATTATTTCTCAAATCCAAGGGAACAATACCTTCATACTGCAAATTATGGGGGGAGAAGCAGTTTTTGATGGCCCAGTTAATGGGCGTTTTCTGAAAATTTATGTGATTTAAGGTCTTTGGGCCTTAAAGTTGTAAATATTTTATTTTATTCAGTTTTAGTGTAGGATGAGTCAGACTCCATGCCCAATGGAACATTAGGAATTTTGCTAACTAGTTTTATGCAGAAAGGCATTTGATCTATAGGTTCTTGAGACCTCACAGGGAGGATCTCATCCCCAGAAGGAGCCAGTGTTAGCTCTGCTACATTCTTCAAAATTCGGGGGTCAAACGCAGGTCTAATCGGGTTGTTTAGGCTAAAAAGGATGTGCATCAGTTGTTATTCTCCTACACCTTCACTCCGTTCATACTCCCATAACCTCCCCGCTTTCTCTATTCTACTCCAAACTACAACATAAACCATATTTCCTAAGCCCCTAGGTGCTAAGGTTTTCAACCGCCATATAACCACGCGCCTCCAAAACAAGCGCTATCCTCCAATATGGTTCTTCTTTGTCACATCAATCAAAATAGGTGCGCTAAAACCCCACCGTCTGATCATCCACCTCCCGATCTAAGGGCATTCGCTCCTCCCGATGCCAAAACTTACCCGCACTTTAACCCACAGGAAAAGTGGTTACACCCATGTCTTGTCTGCCACGCGTCTCCTCCTTAGTGGAATCGCTACCCTGTGTACGATTACCGCTTGCCTCCCATTAGCGGTGCGGGCAATACCATTTACTGCCCATCTGACGTCCCCGCTCATTAATCCTCGTGCATGTCTTCCGCCCAGTAGCCATTGGATCTATCCACCCAGGATCCAACGACTCACGATTGTCCGTTCATGTTTACTCCCGATAGCTCCTGAAAGCCGATCTCTGCCGTCTATCTCTGTGATCCAACGACCGATTTTCTTCCTCCATCCATCCACGTCCATAGCCATTCTATGCTCCCGAAGGATGAAGGTGGTCAGCTACCTGTACTCGGCGCAGTTACTTTTCCAACAACTGCATTCAAAAAACACTATGGCCGAAGAACAAAAAGGACATTCCTCGAGCAGATCACAACATTTATCAGTTATGGATCATTCTTTCATAGGACATTCTACCTACTCAAGAAGGACAACAAAATATCAAAGAAGATTAAGTTCATTCATTGAAGCAACAGATCGTAGCAGAGGCCCATTTTTGATAGTTGATGTGGTTGGTGGTCCATTATGACTCCTCCACACATAGAATAGCAAAGCATTTTTGTAATCAAACTCTATATATACCCAAAAACACAATGTGATGAGGGTTGATGGTTTTGGTTTTGGTTTTGATGTAAGGTTCAACTTCTAGAGACTGTAACTACTGTGATACTTGCAGCGTCTGGTCTTCATTTTCAGCTAATACAAGCTTCTTTTGCTATTAATTACTCACTTTCCACTTCTTCTCTGTTCTAGGTTGTGCCTGTTATGCATTTTTCATGTGCTCTTGATATTTAGCATTTGAGGGGTTGTCATCCCACCTCTGTGTTAGAATCTTATATGTATTATTGAATGTGTTGTACATGTTTCCTTTTACTTAGTCCCAGAGAGTTGTCATCCTGTTTGTGCATTAGGAAATAGATTTGCAGACCTCTTTACTGGTTGCAATTGGCCATCATAGGGTCCTGTCCATCTGTTGGTGTGGTCAATATTCTTCATGTTCACCTATTCCTTAAACTGTGAGTAATTGGTGGTCTAAAGCCTTGTAGTCTGGGGGTGTTCACCCATGTCTGGAGTTAAGCATAGTAGAAGTGGTTATCTGGCTTGAACAAGCATCATTCCTTCCATTCATCCATTTCCAACTTTTTGTTGAGTTTGTAATGTTCCCGAGCATCTCCGAGATACAACCTAGGAGAGCTTCTTGGGGTGATAACAGTTACAAGAAGTTTGGTGCAGTTGAGAAGGGACGTGTGTCACAACCTAGACAACAACAAGCTAGAGGTGATAGTAGAGCACCATTGCAGTGTTGGATATTTGGAAAAGATCATTGTAAGAAGGATTGTCCATTGTATCAAGGAGGTAGGCCTCAGATCTATAGTGTTCAAGAGGCACAAATAGTTGGGGACGTTGGTCATAGTATTCCTCATAATTATGTTGTTGTGGACAATAGGAAGGCGTATCACGAGGCATTTATCATTGAGATGGACGGTAAGATTTGTGATCAAGTTATTTCTATTTTGATTGATACTAGATCTAATTATAGTTATATTAATCCTGACCTAGTGGATAAGTGTGGCTTGAGAAAAGAAGTGCATGTAGAGTCTTGTTTGGTGCAGTTGGATAAAGATACGAAGAAGAGAGTTCATCATTGGGTAAGAGCTTGTGCATTTGATTTGAATGGTATGCCTACAATAGCACATTTGAATGTGCTTCCATTGGGATCGTATAATATGATTTTTGGTATGGATTGGTTGTATATTCATAGTATCAAAGTAGATTTCTTTAAAAAGGATATTGAGTGCCTGGATTATAATGGAGAGAATATAATCTTGCAGGGGAAGAAGAAACCTACATCAATGAAGATGGTCACAACTATGCAAGCTAAGTGTAGTTACAAAAAAGGGTGTGTGACGTTTGCAGTTCATATTTCCAGTGACAAGGGTAAGGATGTTGAGGATGCATAAATCTTCAAGAGGTACCCTATATTGCAGCAGTTTCAAGATGTGTTTCTAGTAGAGATTTCAGAGTTTCCTTCGCATAAGGAAGTAGACATTTCTATTGAGTTGGTACCAGGGGCAACACCAACAACAAAGGCATCATATAGGATGAGAACCCCACAATATTAGAGTTAAAGTTGCAGCTAAAGGAAATACTTTACAAGGGATACATTAGGCCAAGTGTATTGCCTTGGGGGGTACCAATATTGTTCGTGAAGAAGAAGGATGCCACTCTTAGATTGTGCATTGATTACAAGCAGCTAAATAATGTGACGATCAAGAACAAATATCCATTGTCGAGGATTGACGACTTGTTTGATCAGTTGAAGGGAGTAGCAGTGTTCTCAAAGATAGATCTACAATCAGGATACCATCAAGTACACATCAAAGAAGAAGACATCTTCGAGACCAGGTATGGGCATTATCAGTTTGTTGTAGTTCAATTCGATTTGACTAATGTTCTATCTACTTTTATGTGTTTGATGAATAGTGTGTTGCGTCCTTATCTGGACAAGTTTGTTATTGTATTCATTGATGACATCTTACTATATTCTAAGAATGAGGAAGAGCATGATGAGAATTTAGCAGTAGTGTTGAGATTGCTAAGAGAGAATCAGTTGTATGCTAAGCTTAGCAAGTGCAATTTCTTTCAGACAAAAGTACACTACTTGGGACATGTTATTTCCAATAATGGCATAGCAGTAGATCCGAAGAAGATAAAGGCTATCATGGAGTGGGAAACTCCTAGAAATCTAGAGGAAGTCAGACCATTCATGGGCTTAGCAAGTTACTATAAGAGGTTCATTAGGAACTTCTCACGCATTGCATATCCTATTACATCATTACAGAGGAAAGGTAAGAAGTTGGAATGGACAGAGGTGTGTGCAGCCAATTTTGAGCAATTGAAGCAGTTGTTGACAAATGCTCCAGTGTTAAAGATTGGATATTTGGATATAGAGTTTGTAGTTTGTACAGATGCTTGCAAGAGCGGGCTTGGTGGAGTCTTATGCATGAAGGATGAGTGATATGCTATGATTCCATGAAACTAAATGAGCACAAGCAAAACTATGTGATTCGTGGTCTTGAGTTGACAATTATTCTTCATGCCTTGGAGATGTGGAGACATTAACTTCTTGGCAAGAGGTTTGTGTTGATGAGTGATCACAGTGGACTAAGATATATGTTTAACCAGCCGAATTTGAATGCCAAGCAAGCTAGATGGTTGGATACCCTTAGTGAGTTTGACTTTGAGATCAGGTACATCAAGGTTAAGGAAAACAGGGTTGCGGATGCTCTCAGTAGGAAAGTGTAGTTGAACCAAGTTGCAGCAATGAGATCATATGGGAAAAATTTACAGGATCAGATCTTATAGGTAGGAAAACAAGATGACAGGTACAAGGAGCTTATGCTCAGGTTACAATAGGGTACAGGTGATCAAGATATGGATTATCATCTTACAACAGATGCCTTGGTGAGATTTAGGGACATGATCTATGTGCCGGATGACAGTGAACTCAAGAATCTTATATTGAGGGAGTTTCATGTAAAACCATATTTATGGAACCCAGGATACTAGAATACATTGACAGTAGTGAAGAAGTTATACTATTGGTCAAATATGAGGAAGGAAATGACAGAGTTTGTGGCAAGATGTTGGGACTGTTAATAGGTCAAAGCAAGGTGTAAGCATCGAGGTGGGTTGCTTCAGCTGATTCCAATTCCAGAGTGGAAATGGGAGGTCATTTCCATGGATTTCATTGCAGGTCTTCCGAGGACATCAAGGGAGCATGATTCTATCATGGCTGTGGGAGAAAGGTTGAGCAAGGTAGTTCACATACTTCCAGTGTGTTGACGTGGCGAATGTTCGTTATGCCAACAAAGGGGAACTAACTCGATCGCAGACCCCAATTAGATCCACTTTCGTTTGGAGTGGCTAATTCCAATGGGTTTTAAAGGATCCCGTAAACTGTTATAGGTGTTGAAAGGTTGCTTCTTGGAGGAAGACTTTCAATTAAATCAACAAAAGAAACAACTAACCTATGTGTATCAAATCCTCTCTACACTAATTCTAACTACTTATGCTAGTTCTAACTATTTTAATCTATCCCGCAGGAGCATAACAAAAGGAGGTTAAACATCATATATAGATTCCAAATCCTAATGAATCAATTACTGGTTCACAGATGAACAAGGCAATATTAAATCTTAATTGCAATCAAATTACTCATGCATGAATGCACATTCCTTTCGATACAAATAAAACTTGCAACTAATGTTTAACAATGTTTCGAATCAATGACCACTCATGAATTAACCATGGAAACAAATTATATTTGAATAACCAAGACTAGTCACAAACTGTCTATTATCAATGTGCACAAAACAAAACACATTTTATATTTATGCTAGCAACAACACCATGATTCTAAACACATGAAAGAAAAGGAAAATAAATCTGAAACAAGAGGCTCCTTCTCGACCAAACAGTCTTCTAAGCTATTCTGCCCAAAAAAAGTCCTCCCTTCATTTCCAGAGGTACTATTTATGCAAAAGGAACTAACCATCGGTCTCCCTTAACCTTTCACCTCCCTTCTCTTTTCAATATACAAATTAGAATATACAATCGTAGAACAGTTGGTGTAACCGCTGACACATAGAGGGCATATCTGCTGGAGTGCTTCATTTCCTGTGGAAATGAATAAACGTTGATTAAAATAGGATGACTGCGTGTCATCCTTTCGCACCTGTATTGAGCAGACGTTATTCCCTATCATTTTCAGAAGGAAACTGAAGACATTGCGCTCATCATCCCACATCTGGCATGATTGAAGGTGTGTTTGGAGGTAATAACATCTTGATGTATCAGCGCTGTGCTTCCTCATGACATGGCGCGTGCCTCCATTATGCACTATGGCAGTTCATATCCCTTTCTACAGAATATGTCTTTGCAATATCGACACTGGTGGTGCAGAGGTGTCATCTTGATATCAATCGCCTTTATCTACTATCGGGTCCACTCGAACTCACTTGCAGAAATAATTCATATTAGATATGATTTTGAGAAATATGACAAACATGCTCACAAACAAACCTTGCATTCAGCCACAGTTTCTATTTAATCATGCAACGCAGAGCCACTATAATTATCAAACCACCGAACTTGCTGTGACACGTATTCTCATTGCCCACAATATTCATTTCTACTCAAGGATTGCTTTGACAATGCTTCAAAAGCTGACCATTCACTCTGCGGGATTTTCCTTTGAAAACCTTGACCATAACATTTTATCTAAATACATGGGAATACACGGGAAATCCCACGGCCGAACCATAAGGTGACTTAATAATATAACCCCGGATCTATAATCATCGTCGGGCCTGCTAATCGCATTGCGCCTTATGTTTAAGCCTTGGGCTCAACCGATTGCGCTTTGTGATAGGCCGGACCCAAAATATATATGTGTCGTGGTTAATAATCCCATCGGGTCCGCTCATCACATCGTGCCTTATGTTTAAGCCTTGGGCTCCGCCGAATGCGATTTGTGATAAGTCGGACCTGAAATATATATGTGTTGCGGTTAATAGTTCCGACAGGTCCACCATATGGGATTTTCCTTTGAAAACCCAGACGACAACATTTTATCGAATACATAGGAAAACACGGGAAAACCCGCAGCCAGACCATAAGGCCGGACTTCAAATATTATGCACCCGAGCATATAATTATCACCGGGTTCGCTCATCGCCCCTTCGCATATCGCATGGGCTTCAATTTTTCCGACTGCCGATTGAGATTAGCGATAGGCCATACCCCAAAAATATATACAGCACATTTAATAGTCCCGGCGAGTTCGGTATATCGTGGTGTGCCTTATGTATAATCCTTGGGCTTCGTCGATTGCGATTTGCGATGGGGCTCTGGAACCGAAAATATATATGATGCACTTAATAATATCGGCAGGTCCGCCATATCGCGGAACGCCTTCTGTATGGACCTAGGGTTCCACCGATTGCGATTGCAATTGGGGAGCGGACCTGAAAAATATATGTGCCATGATTAATAATCCCAGCGGGTCCGAGGTATTGTAGAACGTTGAAGCTTGGGCTGATGCGCGGGTTGAGAGTGCTGATTGCCATATCCGATGTGACCGGAGACTTGATCGCATCGCAATTATTCATGGGCTTTGCCCTTGATCAATGCACATGCGATATGGGATGTAATGAGCCAACCAACGATTGCGATAAGTGATAAAAGCATGCAAAATGTGTGAAGACCGAGGCAAGGAAGAAAAGGTAAGATTTACGTGCATGTGGAGTGTTTCTATTTCTAAAGCATTACTATAGAAATAAGGATGCGGTAGAAGGTTTATGAGGATTGAATAAGTCCCGATGAAAGATATGAATGAAAGGCTAGACTGGGTTACAAATGAATCCTGCTGTAGAGGTTTATTAGGGGGCTTTAACCATTAAGAATTGCAGATTTGACTCGGCACAGAGTTGAAATCCCTGGGATAAAAAAAGATCATTCGGAGAAATGAAAGAGCAAACTTCTAGGGAACCCATTCAAATTTGCTGCCAGAGCAGGTTTTAATAGGGTGGTGGTTGTGGCCACAAAAAACGGTGAACCGCTGGGGCGAACTAGTTATCTATGTTTCCAAATAAACCTTGGATCAATAGAACATCAGGGTGTTAAGATAAACTTGAATTGCCAACTGTATACATGGACAGGCATGGGTTCTACTTCAACATTAATTGCTTCAGGTGGGATAAAGACAAATAGGCTCAACTTACTGATAGGGTTTTGCCAGGCATTCTCCAATGGTAGTATTATGGGATTTGTTGACACTCCTTTACTTGTTTTCTACTTTCAAAAATCTTTTCAGGGCCATCACTGGTCTGTCAATACCTGTTTAGGTGTGTACCTCAGCTCTTTATTGCTCATCAATCTTGATGTAGATATGTTTATCTCTACTTTATGTAAGAATTTTAGTTTTATACTTTCATGTGATTGAATGGGGCACAATCATGGATCATGCCATGTTTTTAAACCGCTTAAGCAAGGTTGGGTTTGCTGTGTCAGCTGGTACTCTGAGTCCAGAAATAATCCCTACTCTAACCAACTTCCCAAACAACCTGTCCTTCTAGATTGGCACAAGGACTCAACATTTCATTCTATTTTACATAAGTCCTTCCAGTTTCAGGCACAAGGACTAGAGCACAATTGGATTTTCCACAGGGTATATGACAGTGAGCTTAGCCCATGAAAGGAGGTTTACTTGTAGATGACAGGTATTAGAAAACTTAGTGTGGTGGATGGGACCAATGGAGAATAATTGCAAACCTTACAGGCAAGTATAGGCTAGGTATGAGTGGGATTTTAAAAAAATGCAGTGTTCCGCCATGCCAGTCCAGCTGTGGCTACATTTTTATTTTATTTTATTTTATTTTTTATTTTTTTATTTTTTAATTTTTATTTTTTATTTATTTATTTATTTATTATTTTTTTATTTATTTATTTATTTTTTTTTATTTTATTTATTTATTTATTTATTATTATTATTATTAATTTTTTTTGTTTATAAAGATGCCCTACATGCTCCAGGTATCCAGGTTGTCAACAAATCTTAACTAGTTCCCAACAGATACTAATGAGTGGATTCGATTTGAATTCCATAGCCGATTTTCAAGTTCTCATAGGCTCATTGAAAGTTTGCTTGATTTGCAAGGTAACGATGAATTTAGGATCGGTAGACTCATTAGCAGGTTAATGAGGGAGGTGACAGCTGAAGGTGGAAAATGAGGGCAATCTGAAGAGAGTTGTAAAAGTGAAAACGAGAGTTGAAGACTGCAATTAATTGGCTGAAAAGGATTGAAATTTGAAACGGAAGGAAAATAAACTTTGCAAAAAAACAGGAAAGGACGGGACGAAAATGTAACTAAGCTAACAAAAAAATAAAATGAATCCTAAAGTACTCAGGAGGTAACCACCATGTGGTGGCTACTAGAAGTATCTCTTAAGATGTTGGCCATTAACAAGGAGTTTTTCAGTTTCTCCGTGTAAAGTTTTCAATCTGTAAGTTCCCTGACCAATTTTTTCTTCAACTTGAAACGGGCCCAACCATAAGTGTTGGAATTTCGTGTGCTTACCTTTTGGCTCACTCAACTTGTCCCATTTCAAGACTAGCTCTCCTACTTGGTAATATTTACCTCTTGCCAGATGACGGTCAAACCATTTCTTTACAATCATTTGGTGATTTCTAAATTTATTACTGGCTTTATCTCTCAATTCCTCCAACCTCACCAATTGGTTGATCCTTTTTTTGAAGTAAGGCAGAAGGGGTCCTGTTACACAAAAATATCGTCACAATGATTATTTGCAGTCAATATGGGTCTATCATCACCTATACTAGCCTCCTAAGCAAGTCTCAGACCTTAGCTCTTCATGTCAAGATTTGCAAAAGAGAGAAAGACTTTGAAAATCAATGTTACTCTGGTTCCGCACTTTCTCCTACTTTTACCTGCGGACCCGCACCCTTTGTTCATAATATCTGCGTACCTGCACGCTCTGTCTGTAAAGGGGTGGGTGCGTACCCCTGTGAAAGTCAAAAAGGCGCAAGTTTATCCTAAAAAACTCACTTTTGGTTAAATCTAGATGTTTCTAGAAGGATTTTGACGTGGATTGTTCGCTCCAAAGTGGTTCATGCATCCCAAAAGAGAAGGAGCTAATCCCTTGATAGGAGGAGCTATCCCTTTGAAGAAGGACTTTATCCCTTTGAAGGAGGACCTAGTAACTTCCCTCCATTGCACTATAAATTAAGGCATTGGGTCAGTTGCTAGAGAGGTTAGAAGTTGAACATTTTGAGGGTAAATGCTGATGAAATTGGGACTTCCTAGTTAAACTTGAGAGGAGAGATCACATACCTTTTGGTTTCATTGGGAAGTGAGTGAAGCTTGTCAAAGTAGAGAAGACTTCTTGTCGGACCCTGAGAGGAGCTTGTACAGCATCAAGGCACATGTTGTAAAGTTCTTCTTCATTTGAATTAATACAATCAGATTCATTTTTCTCAACAAATTGTCTTATGTGGATTGTTTCATAATCTCCTTGATCATTATGATGAATATGCTTTATGATATTGGCTTTTTAGGTGCTATTTAATTTGGTTTGCTTGTTTATGTTTGCAGAATTACACTTCAAGGAAGCTCATTTGGAGCAAGGAAGCGAGGCTTCCACAAACTTGCATTGGACCCAAGGTAGGCCTAAAACACTTGTTTGCCTTTGTTTTAATTGCATATTTAGAGAAAGATAGTTGTTGATTGGCTTGCTTGTCACTAGATATCTTCAGATACTAGGAAGGTCGATCTTGTCCGCAACCTCGACTCATTCCACGTGACAAAATGGCGACTCCACTGGGGACTTGATTGTTTTCCTTGTTTTTTCTTTGACCTGAGAAACTTGCCTTTTTGTTTCTGTTTTTGACTTGTTGTGTGTGGAATTGGATGGATTTAGTGGATCTAGGTTTTTTTTTGGCTTTTCATAACTTTAGGAGAAGTCCACACTCTGTGCTTGTATCACAATGCGTACCTCTACGCACTTTTACTTTGTACACAGAGCGGGCACGCACCTGTGCAAACTCTGAACCTGCGGACCCTGCTAAATTTTTGAAAAACTTAAATTTTATTCTTTTAATTAGTTTTATTTTGGTTTAGATGTTTTTATCCTCTGCCTAGCCCTGCTTGTGACTTGTCAGAAACTTTCCTTGGTCTAATTTCATTGGTGTTAAGGTTTTAGGTGAAAGTCCTAGAAGTTTTGGTTGCCGGTCTTGATTTTCATTTTGGTCGTGTAGTAGCTCAGAGCTTAGAAGCATAGAAGCCTCAGATCACCTTGGTTTTTATTGTCTTCTTATGAGTCTGACCATTTGCAAAATCAACCCTTGTTGAAGAATCCATCTTGAGTTTTCTCTTTCCAAAATTTCGAAAAGCTTGTGTTAAAAGTTTGGATTTCGCTTTTACAAAAGAAAACAAAAGATCGCTTGTTTTTTGACTGATTTGTAATTCTGGACAAATTAGTCCTTGGTTTGCTTATTGCCAAGTAAAACATCCTTGAAAAGACAAAAATATTTTGTAAGCTTTTACTTCAAGTAGATTTTATAGTTTGTAGATCTTAAGATTTGCTTTGTTCATAGTTTTTTCAAAATTTGCTTTAGTTTTCTTAAGGTTTGCTTTAATCATAGTTTTAAGTGTTTTTATAAAAATACAAAAATCTCTTTTGAAAAAGTTTGTTTTGGTAGCATTTGAGTGTTTGAATGAAAAAGGAAATTCTTGTGCAAATAACTAGTTGTCTCGTTTTGAGTGCATTGGAACAAAAACTCTTCTTGAAATTTGTTTGTTAAGAAAGATTTGTGTTTACACGCATTTGCATTCTCAAAATCTTTCCTAGCTAGAAGTTCATTGAAGAGAAAAGATTGTTTAATCATCTTAAGTGCATCTTTTTAGTGATTTTGAGTCGAGTCTTCACATCACAAGTTTCATCTCCGCACCTCTTGACTTAATCAAAAACCAATAAAAATAACGCTTAAAGTAAAATTAATCTAGAAATCTTTTTATTTCTAGGGCTCTATTACACCAACATAGCTTAGGCTAGTGTCTTGGAGTAGGGAGTACTTAACTCTCCAAGATAGTACAACAAACAAGTAGTTGTATCTTGCGGTAGGAGAAAAATCCAATTGTTGCATTTATGCTCTGGGAAAGCTCCTCTTAAAGGAGAAGCACGAGATCGTGTCCGAACCATTGTGGGAATCAATCCTTCCTCATTGGGAACAGCGCCAGATATTCACATATTACAAACGATAAACCTCGGATTAACCATTGTCGAGGAGCTTGGGGTCACTTGTTGGTAAACCTTGGATTATGTCAAGGAGCCTTCAAGGGGATTGAGCTTGTTACTCTGCCCTTGCGTGCGTATCGAATCATAGACTGTTCCCCTAGGTATATTTGTTTCTGTTGGTAACCATAGTGACCATATTCTATAGGATTCTTCCTAAGGTGACGGTGGCGGGAAGATCCCACTGTACCTAGAGTAGACATCGGCTAGACTCACTTGGATTTTCTGGGGGGTTCTCTTCACTCGAGACGGTTAAGTGGAGAAACTTGTGCCAGTCTATTCATTAAGCAGGTTGCCGGGGTAACTGTTCCAACCGCTATTTCTGTATCGAACTCTGCGACGTTGGATTTCATCACCAACTAGTGTTTTCGGTCCGGAAAGTTACTGTTTGTGTGTGATTGATATCTTAGATTCTTTAGGCATGTGATTCAATTTGTTTGGTTCTTTAGAGACTTTAGGTGGTTTTCATTGAGATTTTACTTTGTTTGCGTGTGAAGTAGTTATAGGTCTTTAACTGTGGCTGAATTACCAAGGCATTCCCGTAGACTTCGGGGCCAATCCCCTGAGTTTGTAAACGTGGCCGAGTTACTGAGGAAGTCCCGTAGACTTCGAGGCCAACCTCCTGAGGACATACCGAGCCAGCTTGAAGGTTTGGAAGTCCTCGTAACTCCTAGTGACAGTAGAGGTGGGTCACCTGAAGAAGGAGAACCTTCTTTGATAGTACATTCTGATTCTCAACCGTTAGTAATTTCAGAAGTTACTGGTAGTGTTACATCTACTAGTGATATAGGTGAAGAGCCTGAAATATCTGAACCCGAATATGAAATTGCTGCTACTCCCATATCAGAGTTTGTTTCTCCAGCTTCTAGTGGTCCTAGTTCCCCTAGGGTAGAAACTGTAATTACCCAAGATCTTCATTCTGGACTTATAGCTATTGAAGAACTTGTTATTTCGGACATCGAAGAAAGCTTTCCTTTTCCAGAAGATCGACCTATCTTAGACCTTAGGGAGCGTGAATCAATCTTTTACAGTCCTCCTATTAGCAGTGCTTGGTATCGTTCATTGACTAATCTTTTGGAAAACCCGGGACTAAGTTTTTCACCACCTCGTATTTTTTATCACCCGACACCTAGAGAGTACTATCCTTTATTGAATATGTCTAGTCCGTCATCCATGTTTTCTCAATCTTCGGAAGCCTATTTGTACGACGGTACTTCTGTTCCCGCTGGGTATTAGTCCAAAACTCGGTACTTTTTCAGGAGCATCTCCTCAACCTATCGAACATAAGTTATTAATTGGAAGTAGTAGTACTAAACCGTTGAGTGTAGAAGATATTCTCATGATGTCAGGTTCTCAACCTCAAGGTGGCCAGTTACCGCTTGGGGGGCAACCTTAAGATACCCAGTATGTGCCTGGGGGGCAACCTCAAGGTACCCAGTATATGCCTGGGGAGCAACCTCAAGGTACTCAGTTTGCACCTGGGGGACAACCTCAAGGACAGTACATACCTACGGGACAATACGTTCCTCAAGGTCAACCCCAGACTCAATATGTACCCCAAAGTCAACCTCAGTATCAGTATGTACCCCAAGGTCAACCTTAGTATCAGTATGCA